>UCOH01012237.1:0-49818 GCA_900474275.1 Synergus japonicus
TATATATATATTATATATATATAATATATATAATATATTGCTAATAATAATATGATAAAGTATCACATGCCCTTAAGGGAAGATGTCAGACGTATTATTCCGCCAACTTTCTACATAAATAAATAAATAAAATATATTTTGTACAGCAGAGAGCAATGCTCAGAATGTATTTTATTTATTTATTTATTTATTTATGTAGAAGTGTAGAAAGTTGGCAGAATATGTATGGCTTAAGTCACGTTTGCCATTTGCCCTTAACAGATATTTATCAACGAAGACAATTAAGGGCATTTTTATTAACTGTTCAAATATTCATTACATTTTCAAATATAATTAATGTAAGTTTGGTAATTAGATACCAAAATTTATAATGCGATTAAACAGTTGCTTCATTAATTGCAATATATACTTTTATGCTCAGATTTTCTTATTTTATTTATGTCAACGATAAAAAATGAACAGCAGTCGATCAAACAGTATAAACTGAAATGATTTCAATAAAATATCAAGTTTTTCGATTAATGATTTCGTCGTTTTTATGATCTACTGACGCGTCTGTGAATCTAATACAAAATTAAGTTTGAATTTTCTACCATCGATATATCTTGATTCTTCGTACTTTTCATGCGATTAATCGGGTCGAGCGTTATATAGTTTCGCATGATTTTCTAAACAGTATTCTCAATTTTTGCTTCCTCATAGGGGAAGCTTTTTTAAATTATTCATGTGTCTGTATACATTATTTTATTCTTTTAAATCCTCTGTATCGATATTTTAATATTTTAGAGTTTTATCTAAAAGTCGAAATTGATACAGATTTAAAGTAGAAAAGTTTTTATCACATATTTTCAAACAGAAATTATTTTCTTCAGTGATCTCGACCCGATGAGCATTATTAAAGTTAAGTTTGCAAAATGGTATTGTACATTCTCTGTAAAATCAATTAATCCAGACCTTATAACCACGTTATATATTTTATAGGTTGTAAATATGTTAAGAACACAAACTAGGAACAGCAAATAAAAAAGGGAGAGTGTTCTCCTATTAATTTTTCTTCTTCAAAATTTGGATTTTGTAGAATTGAAATTGAAACTCGAAATTGTATTTGACAGATGGAGAACAAATGTGCAGAAGAATGAATGGCGAAGCGAATTGTATGGATGCGATTGAAAATTCAGCGAGAGAGTGATTGGAGAAAAAGAGATTATCGTCGCGTTTATTCGGTCGCGAGTCAAAGTGTACAATTAATTCGTAATTGTGTGAGAAAAAAAATGTAGTTATCAACGTTACTAGGATTTTTTTTACTATATGTAAATATCGACGATATCTGAGCAGAACCACCAACATGAGGAACTTAAAAAAATAATGAAAGCACTGTACGCAGTACTAGAAACAAAATGTAAACATTCAATGTTTTTAACGATCTTGTACACACAGATAAAAATGTAAATAATTCAATATATGGATAAATTATCATAATGCGTTTTTATCGATCTTGTACACAGAATACACGAAACTGTAAATAGAGTTTACCAAAAATTGATTTTTCGTTTAACCCTCCGATATCGTTCATCCAAGTTTATTTTATTTTAGGGTGTATATAGATGAGAAAGGTAAAAATAAATACTATTTTGAGAATAGGATAAAGAAAAGGTCCGGAAATATCTTGTAAATTGGATTGGCGAGTTCTATTAGTCGAGCATTCTGGACGAGTAGATCTTAAAGGGAAATTCAATCTTACTCATGGCATAAATGGATTTATTTTTTCATCACACTGAGAGAGAAAGAGAGACTGGCTTGTTACGAGTCGATAAATAAAATTGCAATATCACTTGTCACGTATTATTGCTAAAGACACGGGTTTGAAATACTGAGACTTGAATGCTTTGCGTACAGGTATTTATCTAAGAAAAGTGAACTAATCACCAGAATCTAAATTGTGAAAAACAGCAAGCATTAAATCTGTGCTTCAAAGTTTCAATCAAACGTTCCAGTACGCAAAGCGTTTACAAAATGCCTTGGGTATTCTGCAGCATTTCAAGAGTAATAAATATAATTTATTATTTCACATATTGTTCACTGGCCTATTTTTAGGACGAAATTTGCGCTGACTTTATCCCTGTTGAAAAGTGTGACTTTAGAAAATCATTCAATTTTTCAAATTGTAAATATAAATTGAGAAATTTGCCAACAAGTCTAAATTCAGCTTTTATCCTTAAGATACAAAATGGAAAACTCTTTCAGGTTTCTTCAACAGAGATTCTTATGGATATCACAAATTCAGCGCACTAGGGGTCAATCACATTTTATTAAAAGGTAAAAATAAACTTTCATTTTAGATGCTAAATCATTTTCTTTTACTTAAATTGCAATTAAGAAATATATTCTCATGTTCTAATATTAGGTTTAGAGAGATACAAATGTAGAATTGATTTAAAAATAAAAAAAATGATTGTCCCCCTGGTGATTATTGGTTTTATGTGAAAAGTAGATCTAGCTAGAGTAGAGAAATAGTTTCGTTTCGTTTGTTTCTGTGCACTCGTTATTATACATATTTAAACATATTCCGAGTCGAGACACCAAGGCGGGCCGAAAAATGAAAATTTATTTAATTAAAAAATTCCTTCATCTTATAAAATTTACTGCTGCGATCACATTTGAAAAAACTTTTAAAATTCACGTAAATAATTTAAAAATTTCGTTTTACTCATAAAAAAAGAAGAAAAAAAAGTAAAAGTGCGGATTATGTTCCTTTTTGGGCTCGCCTTACTGTACACGTTTTCACTTACGTTCGACCCGGATTTATAATTAATTCTATACAAAGATTTTCTCACATTGCGTTCGTCTTTCACAAGCAAGCACGCAGACATTCAGAGCATATTCTCTTTTATACGTCATTTCGAGTCAACAAAACGAAAGTCTAAATCGCTTGCACATACGAAGACCGCAGTTTGTCCTATTAACACATCCTTATTATACAAACGCGATTTAACAAGAAGTATTTATTAGCCAACATATCTGCATGGCTAATACTCGCGTATTATTGAAACGGCACAAGAGTTTATTTTCATTTCCTGAATTGCCGCTTTACTATCACTTATTGATTTAATATTAATATGCACAATGGAACCTCTTTTTTATGGTACACCCTCAGTTAAAAATCAAGTTTCTCAAATTGAAACCAAGTCCTCATTTTGCTAAGAGTCGTGAATCCACAAAGTTCCTCTCTAAAATAATTAATTAGAAATATGATCAATTGATCGTTTATGCAAGTTTTTCAGAAAATTTCAGTAAAATCAAATAAGAAAAAGAATTTCTTGAGAAGGGTAGCAAAATGACCCTTGAATACTGATATTGATTTTAAAAAACTTCATTTAAAAATAGGATGTTGAACTAATTCTAGAATTGTATTCTGTTATTTTGCAGAAATACAGTTTAAAAGAAATAAAAAGAAAAGACTTTGTGGACCTCAAGAAAGCTTTCTTGTCTAATGGTGCCTAGTAAATCACTTCATAGACAGTTGCTTTTTTGTCTCCAGATCCGGTGACGATGTACTTGTCGTCAGTCGAGATGTCACAACTCAGCACTGATGATGATTCCTTTGACTGAAAAAAAAAACCGTTATGTGAGATTTCTTCAGAGACAGTTTTTAATTCAATAATTTATTTTATATTTATCAGACTGGCGGCTTGACCGAGAAACTGAGAATTTAATTAAAAAACCGGGAGACTGCTTTTGATCGCAATAAAATTCAAGATTTTGAACTCTTTTAAAATTTTTTTAAGGATGTTGGAGCCAACTTCTAAGAGAATTAATTAATTTTTAACTGGAATTAAATTGCGCTACAGAGCGAAAAAATATTTATCTATAATTTTCGTTGAGTAAAATGAAGAATTGAATTTTGAGTTTTTAAGATATTAAATTTAAGATATTTAAACTCTTGCTAGTAAATAAATAAAAATGTTGTGTTTTGGGAACATTATTTGTTATTGAAAGTTGATCGGGAAATGGCCGAGATTTTAAAATGGATAAGAATATAAAAAAAGGTAAAGTGGCATGAATATGATACGCAAGTAGGTAAAGGCGGTTTCTTCCGGCCATTTGGCTGGCTAAAACTAGCTCTATCTACTAAAAGCAAAGTGAGGAAAGCAATTTCCGTCAGTCGGTCAATCTAAAATGTAAATATAGAAAATGTTATCATTTAATCCATTCAACAGTTTTATATAATTTTACATTGAATTTAATTTACGACAATATCAATTATTGTTTCCTTTTATTGAAAAAACAATATCTAAAATTTATTTCTAAAAATTCTTTAACAAAATAGTTTATAAACAAAATATTACGATTTAGTAATAATTTTGTACAGGGATTAAATACACTCTGTCTCGAATAAAAGTTTGGAAAAATATTTTAAAAATTGGAAACTACTTGTACATATTTGTAAAAAAGAGCAAACTTTGTTCCCTTTTCTAAAACTATCTAACTTTATTGATTTCCTTGGATTTTATGTACCAAGAAATGTAATATTCTACTCTATTTCTGTTTCCGACCCAGTTACTTCACTTTTTAGTTCTTTTTCTTTTTCCTTTTATTTTTATTTCCCTGTCCTTTTATCTTCATGAAAATAGATTTATTCAATGAAAAAGGAATACTATTTTGCAAGTTAAGCTACTTTTTTGTACTAAAACCTGATCAACTTAAGAAAATCGAATAATAATTACTATATATACTGCAGAGTATGGGGTAAATCACTTTCATCATTTTTCACTTTTGAATCTTAATTACAGTAATCTCTAAAGCGGTCCAGAGAGACCAAAGACGCCCAAAGACATCCGAAGACATTTTAAGACGTCCAAAGAGATTCCAAGACGTCCGAAACTTCAGTTTGTCGAATTTAGCTAAATTAACTAAATTGACCCAGAGTTGACTGTAATTTAAATTTCAGATGACAAAGTGGCCCTTATCAACTCACTTGGAATATCGAAGCACCATACGGTGTGCGCCATGCGTTCAAGAGGTTGTCCTTTCCAGTAGAGACGAACCACTTGCCACAGGAGGCAAATTTCAAGGAGAGAACACAGGACTCATGAAGATGAAGTTGGTACTTATCAGGCTTAGTAGCATGCAACACTTCCACATTTGAGTTCTCCATCCCCACAGCTAGCCACTCTCCAGAGGGACAATACCCAAGCGAGAAGATTTGTGAAGTGAAGTCATGTTGCTGCAACTGTCTTCCTTCCCTAAGATCCCATGACCTTACAGTGTTATCCAGGCCTCCAGTCCACAATTTCGAACCGTCAGCCGAAATATCTATACAAGAGGCTCCATCCGTGTGACCCTGAAATTGCCTAACAAGAGTCTGGTTCTGAAGGTCCCAGACTGCGATGTTCCCATCGCTGCAACAACTAAAGCAGACCTTGGAGTCTGGGGAAATTGCTAGAGCGTAACAAGCAGGTGCTGAAGATGTGAGTTCC
This sequence comes from Synergus japonicus, assembly GCA_900474275.1. Lineage (NCBI taxonomy): Eukaryota > Metazoa > Arthropoda > Insecta > Hymenoptera > Cynipidae > Synergus > Synergus japonicus. Next base: position 5,478 of record UCOH01012237.1, read on the forward strand.
GCCCTGATTCTAGGAGTCGGACTTGCTAGGTCCCAAATGCTGAGTTGACTCGCTTCTCCGCCGACGATAAGTGTCCTTCCATCTGGGAGGAGTTTCACTGATCTGATGTAGTTGTCTCGTTGAAGACAGTCCAGTTGAGAGACTGGATTTGCAGTTCCGTTGATACCTTGACCAATGTCCCAGACCTTGACGCACCCCTTACCTCCAGTGTAGACGTATTTTGTAGGATTCGAGATTGTTACTGCACAAACTACCTCACCATGGGTCAAGGTGTTGATCTGACGAGCATGTTGAGGTATTCCTGTTCCTCTAAGAGCGTCCGCTGGAAATGGAACCGGTTCTAGTCGACCCTCGCCGTTCACATGAAAGGAATAGGCACTGGAATCATATTACTTGAATTAGTTCGGAGATATTGAGAAAGGGGCTAAGATAAAGGGGTAGGTATATTAGACGAGAGGGAAGACTTGAAGATGATAAAGGAGAGAGGGCTAATGAGATAGAATACAGACTTGGGAGGAGGAGGAAGTGATACGGTTTGGGTCTATGGACTTTTAATTCTTTAAAATCGTTCAAAATCTGTTGATTCTCTTGAAATCTATCAAATATCATGCCTTTAATTAAATCTTTTGCAATCGTCTAAAACATTTATAAGCATATTTCGTCAACTTTTGGAGTCACTTGTCATCTTCTGGATTCTTTGACATCTTTTAGAACTTTTTAAAATCTTTTTGAATCCATTTTATATTACAATTAAACACTCGCTTCAAGACTACCAGTTTATAGAAGCAGTTTTTATGACAGGATTGTTTTTGAGACTTAAATGAAATTATTATTGAAGATTAAGGGTGTTGGAGCCAAGCTCTAATCTAAAAATTCGATTTCTTTACTTTACTCAACAAATATTAAATTTAGAATTTTTGCCTTCTGTAGAATTAATTAATTTTTAACTAGAATTATGTACACAGAGCAAGAAAATATATAATTCAAATATTTTAAAGTAAAATTAACATATTCGATTTTGAAGTTAGATTTTTATTTCTTCGTTTTATGCAAAAAGTATAGGAACTAAATATTTTTTGGCTCTGTACGCAGTCTTATATTATAAAAAAGATTAGTGCTACAGAGTGAAAAAATATTGATCTATAATTTTCGTTGAGTGAAATGAGGAATTGAGTTTTGAGCTTAACACTTGGATTCAACGTCCTTAAGGTATTTTAAAATAAGATTAAACAATTAATTAATAAAAAATAGAAATGAGACTGGATTTCAAGGAAGTAATGATAGAGATTGTCAATAATAATGAAATTGAAGCGATGAGATTTGACTAGTTTTACAGAATGCAGTAATTAGAACGAACCAGCGCGGCGTGCGTGTTAATTACATTCTGTGACACTTACGGCTTACCGCCCGGAATATTGCTTAGTCCATTGCTCGAAGGTAGTCGCACGTGACCGTCGAATCCAAGCTGCAAAACACAAGCGATTTAATCTTCCTATGTACACTCGGGTAATGGAACATGCTGCATATAAGCACGTTGAAACGTAAACAACTCGAGACAAGTCAGATAAGAAACCTTACACGGTAAGTCATAATGGAAGGTTCTACGTTCCCTTCAGATCAAAAGCTACATTTTGCTTCATTAATTTCATTCCCGACTCGACATAAGGTATAATAATATTTGCGTAAATATTATCATAAAGTGAAGAATTTAAAAATGTCTTCTCTCAAATTGTATTACGGTAGAGGATGACAAAAATTAAAAAAAAATTAATTAAGGGCGTTGGACCCAAATTAATGGGCTCAAAATTCAATTCTTCATTTTACTCAACGAATATTATAAATAAATATTTTTTCGCTCTGTAGCGCAAGTCTTTCTTCAAATATAAAACTGCGTACAGAGCGAAAAATTATTTAGTTTCGATACTTCTTGCGTAAAATGAAGAATTCAAAATTTGACTTCAAAATTTGATATTTTCGGTTTACTTAAAAAATATTTGAATTAGATATTTTCTCGCTCTGTACGCATAATTCCAGTTAAAAATTAATTATTTCTACAGAGGGAAAAAATTCCAAATTTAATATTTGTTGAGTAAAGTGAAGAAATCGAATGTTTAGTTTAGAACTTGGCTCCAACACCCTGAAGTATCTTTAAATATGTACCCATGTTTTTAAATATTTACCATGGAATAAAAATCTATTTTATATTTTTTTTCAACAAGACGGTTACAAGATTCAATTTTTTAATAACCCTGACAGAAAAGTATGAATAATGATACATTTTTCAAACATTTTGTATGATATTAAAAATTTTTTGAAACTCAATAGAATCTTTTGAAATCCCCTTTAAAAAATTGCCCAGAGGGTAAGTAAAATGGCTCTTTCTAACAAGAAGGTATTTGTTTGGAATGTGAAATCTGTGAAAGCATGAGCAACAAGAGGGAAGAAAATATGAGTATAAAGTGAGAATTTACCATTGAGGACCTGGCGTAGGGCAAACTGTTGTACGACGAGGGTGATTGTGGTGGTTCATTGCCTCGGGACGGCAAGCCCTGAAAACCCTGAGGTGGAGTTTGCTGTGAGGATGGCGGATGATAGACTCGCGACGCCAAGGGCCCAGGGATTCCCCCCATAGTTGGCGTACAACTGCGCGAGCCCCTCGAAGCCACTACCGGCGTACCCGGTTTGTCGATCTTAACATACACACACGTGTAATAACAATAAAAAAGCTACGTTTAACAATTTTTTTTAGTTCTTCCCAAATTCTAACATTTCAATTTTACACCTTCATCTGACTCAAATTTCCAGTTTCAAATTGTCAATTTTTGAATTCTTGTCTTTTGTTGATCTAAACAAGAAATAGAATTTTATAATCGACGAAACAGGTACCTTAGTAATTATAATTTCGAGTGTTCAGTTCAATCAATTGTGGCATGCAAAAGTACTTTTCTGTATTGTTTTGAATTTTTGAGCCGGTTTTACTATTAAGCACTGAAAAAAATTTTGTGCTTAGCTCTTATAGCTTGACCTTTTGATTTTTTTGATTTTCCCTTTCTCCAAATACAAGTGAATATAAATTTTGACGTTTTAAACGTCACTGTCGAATTTTAAGCGGATCGCGTATTTGTTTTTTATTTACAGTGTTTCAAGTTCTTAATTTTTTCAAGATTTTCACAAAAACGATGATTAAGAAATGATTTAATTTGGAAAACGTGAAAATCAAAAAATGGAAAACCAAAAAGTGAAAATGAAAGTGGAAGTGGATGTGAAAAGTTACATAATCATCCCTGAAGTGAACTAACAATTCTGATCGATAATTAGTGTACTTAACAATTTTTTTCAGTGACCTTAATATATATATATATATATATATATATAAATAAATAAAAATAGTAATTTTCTTGGCTGTCCAGTAAGCTACAGAAAAGCTTGCTTTTTGCAAGATCTTACATCTTTACTTTTCAGAGAAGGAGTACTCCGTGCTGAGGAGCTTCCGCTTCGAGACGGAGGTCTGTCCTTGACGGAGGTTGCACCGGATCCGGAAGTTGGACCGCCGTGGCTAGAACCGTGCTTTTCAGTACCATTTTCACGAGGTTCTGCATGTTCTCCATTCGCATGTGGTGAAGTCACCTCCTATAATAATAAAATTATCCTTCACTATCTGAACAATAAAACTTTTCTAAATTTTAGAAATTCATCAATCATTTTTATTTGTCTTTAAGGACATTGGACCCAAGTATTAAGCTCAAAATTCCATTCTCCATTTTACTCATCGAAAATCATAGTTAAATATTTTTTCGCTCTGTAGCGCTAATCTTTTTATAAATATAAAACTGCATACAGAGCGAAAAAATATTTAATTGTGGTACTTTTTGCATAAAACGAGGAATTCAAAATCTAAGTTCAAAATTCAACATTTTCGTTTTATTTGAATTAGATATTTTGATTAGAATATTTGAATTAGATATTTTCTCGCTCTGTATGCATAATTTTAGTTAAAAATTGATTAATGCTACAGAGGGAAAAAATTCCAAATTTAATATTTGTTGAGTAAAATGAGGAAATCGTATTTTTAGTTTAGAACTTGGCTCCAACGAAAGTAATAAAACTCACTTCATTCGCGACATCCACTACGAGGTCTTGGTCACTTTTTTCTCCATCACTGTCCTAGAATCAGAAAAAAAAAAATTATTACAGTATATTCCATATACATATTCATATCTATATCTATATATATCTATATTATCTAAATAGCAAAGTGATTATCAGAAACGGTAGCAGCTGGCAGTCTCCACCATAATCGGTATAATCCAGAAATGGCAATAACCTTTTAAGTCTCTTAAATACCCGAGATAGAAGAAATATCATTCTTTAGTTAGGATGTCTTATGTTTCAGTTTAATATCTATTACTCATTTCCGAAGGTTCTGTGGCATTCATAAATCGTACCAATTACGAAATTATACATTGTCGGATTTCTCGAAATATAAGACTTGAGAGGTACCAAATGTACTGCACTTTAATGATTATCGAAGACACTTATAATTAGAAATATATCCCAGGGATGATTCACTTCTCATACCCATGATTCCATATCCTTCCGGAAGATATAAAATCCTCTTGAATAAAAATATTCTTCTCTTATAAAAAATATTCTTCTCTTTCTCTTATAATCCTTGATTTTAAATTATAACTTTTATAATTATTAATTTTATTATTGGATAAGACATAGGAGTCCAATTATAAGGCAGCTTAAATAGATTATCAAATCCCTTCTTTCTTCAGTATAAACGTATATCGTTGACAAGCCGATTTGCGGATCCCTCGTTGAATTCTGTTCGGTACGTTTCCGCTGGTTTCATCGACGGAGATTAGAGATTATGCGCCAGAGATAAGTAATAAATTTGTACACGGACAATGAACCTGGGTAAATAGAAACCTATAACAGTATTGATTTCCCTCATATCGCATTTATATAACAAGCTAACTGCATATAACTCAACGACACGTTTTCAAATCACAAACAGCCTCTGCAAACATTTTAAAAATCATTTCACAAACATGAATTCCTACTCCTTTAATTTCTTTGTGTGAGCATATCTCCTTTCCAGCGCACTGACCTTGATTTCAAGCTCATAAATTCCAAATGACTACTTTTCTTAAAAAATAAATTTAAATGATTTTAAGAAATTATAGGTATTTTATTCTAATATGGAGAAAATAAAATGAAATCCCTTGAAACCCTTCCCAATTTTTTGAAATCTTTTTAAATATCTTGAAATTCCAGGACAATATTTAAAGTTCCTTAAAAACCTTTAAAACTTCTACAAACCTTTCAAGGAATTTAAAATTAAACTCCCTTAAAATTTTATGACAACCTTAGAAATTGATTAAATTCGTTAAAACCTTTTTAAATTCTAAGAGACCCTCTTAAAATTCCTACATTCAGAATTCTTTAAAATCTTAAATTTTAAATCTTAATCTTCCTTAAATTCTTCCAAATTTTTTTAAATTGCACGAATTCCCTTAAAATTTCACTTAATCTTTTGAATTTTCTAAAAATCACTTGAAAATCAACAAAATCTCTTAAAATTCCTAGAAATAATTTTAAAATCCTAAAAGAAACCTCTTAAAATTCCTCAAATTTTTAAAACATTTAGAATTCCTTAAAAGCTCTTAAAATTCTTTAAAATGTTTTAAAGTTGCATGAATTCCCTTAAAATTTCACTCAATCTTTTTAAAATTCTAAAAATCTTTTCAAATCACAAACAGCCTCTGCAAACATTTTAAAAATCATTTCACAAATATGAATTCCTACTCCTTTAATTTCTTTATGTGAGCATATCTCCTTTCCAGCGCACTGACCTTGATTTTAAGCTCATAAATTCCAAATGACTACTTTTCTTAAAAAATAAGTTTAAGTAATTTTAAGAAATTACAGGGATTTTATTCTAATATGGAGAAAATAAAATGAAATCCCTTGAAACCCTTCCCAATTTTTAAAAATCTTTTTAAATATCTTGAAATTCCAGGACAATATTTAAAGTTCCTTAAAAACCTTTAAAACTTCTACAAACCTTTCAAGGAATTTAAAATTAAACTCCCTTAAAATTTTATGACAACCTTAGAAATTGATTAAATTCGTTAAAACCTTTTTAAATTCTAAGAGACCCTCTTAAAATTCCTACATTCAGAATTCTTTAAAATCTTAAATTTTAAATCTTAATCTTCCTTAAATTCTTTCAAATTTTTTTAAATTGCACGAATTCCCTTAAAATTTTACTTAATCTTTTGAATTTTCTAAAAATCTTTTGAATTTTGTAAAAATCACTTGAAAATCGACAAAATCTCTTAAAATTCCTAGAAATATTTTTAAAATCCTAAAAGAAACCTCTTAAAATTCGTCAAAATTTAAAAAAATTTAGAATTCCTTAAAAGCTCTTAAAATTCTTTAAAATGTTTTAAAGTTGCATGAATTCCCTTAAAACTTCACTCAATCTTTTAGAATTGTAAAAATCTTTTCAAATCACATACAGCCTCTGCAAATATTTTTAAATAATTTTACAAACATGAATTCCTACTCCTTTAATTTCTTTATGTGAGCATATCTCCTTTCCAGCGCACTGACCTTGATTTCAAGCTCATAAATTCCAAATGACTACTTTTCTTAAAGAATAAGTTTTCGGTTCGTCCCTGGAAGTAGGGAAAAGGGGAGAAAAGAGGAAAGAGGTGAATGAGAGTGAGGAAACTGAGGGGTGAGGAAACTGAAGAGTGAGGAAAGTGAGGAAAGTGAGGAGTGAGGAAACTGAGGAAACTGAGGAGGAGGAAAGCCTCCCTTAACCTGGTCGTTCTAGCGTTAAATATGATACAAATGTTATCATCTCTTCTATTCCAGTCCACGAGCGAGCGGCCACCCTCTTCCTTCATCCCAACTCACCCTCATCATCCCCCACCCCTAATTTCATCCTCACAGCTTTTCTCTTTCTCCACTCTCTGGACTCCAGTGCAGCGTAGATGACGGTATTAAGGGCAGCTCTATTATTCGACTACCCACCACCATCATCCCCAACCCACTCGACTCTCTGCCTCAAGAATCCTCTAATTTTTTCCACCCCCCCCCACGTCCCATCTCACAGCTTCCATTTCTTCTCCACTTCTTTATACCATTGCCTCGTTCTTTCTGTAAACAAGCGCAACCTGACCCTGAAGTAAAGAACTTGAATCCCAGTTATGCAGCATTTTGTTGATCCTACAATCTTGGGCTGCATCAATCAAGATTTTATTTTTTGTTTAAACGAGTAAAAATGTATTAAAGGTATAAATTCTATTATAAAAATCCTACATTATAGGATCCTACATAAGACCCTATATAGGATCCTAATAGGTACCTACGTAGAATTTAATTTTTTTATGATGTTGACAAGATATATTCACGTCATTTATCTTCAGCCAATTAAAAAAATATTTAAATATTTTTCTAACATGTTTAAAATATAGTGTGATTTTTGTGATATAGATATATTATAAAGAAATGCTATATTATAATAATATGAGGTACATACATGTAAGAATATTTTAGTTGACTTACATGTCTTAAAGATCTGAAAAACTGGTGTAAAACTTACTTGTTGTCGATAATAAAATTATAAATATTCCACTTGTATTTAACTAAAATTTTCTTACATGTACTTTTATTTTATTATATTACATTATAAAATTTTTGTATAATATGTATAAATATCACAAAATCACAATACATTTTGAATATGTTAGAAAAACATAATTATTTATTTAATTATTTATTTTAAGACTTGGCTAAAGATGAATAACGTGAAAATCTATAATCTTGGCAACATCTTAAAAAGAAAATAAATTCTACGTAGGAACCTACATAGGATCCTACATAGGATCATATTTCAAAATCCTATATTGGATCCTATATAGGAACTTATGTAGAATCTTATGTAGATATACTTATATACTTATGTAGAATATAAGATCCTATATAGGAGCTGATGTAGGATCCTGTGTAGGATTTTTCAATTCCATTTTTGAATTAATTTTCAAATTAATAGCTATATATATATATAGCTATTAATTTATAGTTAATATTAATTAATACATTGGCTTCATACTTCTAAAGTTTTGCACATACGACACATGATCAAGTAATGAAAAGGGTGATTATAAAAATCAATTTTCATATTAATTAGTTTCTGACAAATATGAAATTCTTAAAATTGTAAATAGACACATGAGATTGAAAAGAAGAGACTTCAATTTCTAATACAACTAACATTGATTGAATTATTGTAATTGTTATTGGAACTATAATTAGTTCTAAAATAATTATTGATTTTCTAAGTAATATTATTAATAAATGTCCAAATAACTTCTACACGTTTCCATTAATTCAATTACAAATTTTATAAGTCTATGTAAAGCACGTTAAAGTTTTTTTGGCCCACATTGTTGGAAAACAGAAATATATCTTTTAAAAACTGATATCTAGCAAAAATAGTAAAATACATTTAAGATTTTTTTGGCTCTCGCCGAATAGACGAATATATATTTATAAATTATAAATATATATTCGTCGAATATATATTTATTAAATAGACGAATATATGTTTATAAATTATAAATATATATTCGTATATTCGTCCAAAAAAATGTTAAATGTATTTTGCTATTTTTACTAGACACATAAGACAGTTTTTAAAAAAGATATTTCTGTTTTCCAACAATGTGGGCCAAAAAAGCTTAAACATACTTTGTTTAGATTCTTAAAATCCTTACAAGTTATATTAAAAGTAGTAGATATTTATATGTTTCCAAATTGTGAACCAAAATTCTGTTCATATAGTCTACTCTCTAAATCTGAATTAGTGAAAAGTAAGCCACTAATTTACTTTAGTGAAAATATTTACTAATTATTAGTTGTATTTCACTATTTCAATTCGCAGTTTTCAACTTTTCACTAAAGTTTTAGTTAAAAATAACTAACAATTAGTAGAATTTTTCACTAAAGTAAATTAGTGACTAACTTTTCACTAATTCAGATTTATATGTCATCAACCAAACAATAATTAATATGCTTCGTGTAAATTTAGAAAATTGACTGAAAAGAACACTTTTAATTTAAAAAGAGAAAAAAAGAAACAATTTTTTAGAATAGAGGAAAAAAGGGGAATTTCTCTAAAAAAGGAGAAGACAGAATGTGAAGCGGCCAACTTTTTAAATTTGCAATTGCTTTATACCTCTGATAAATACAGTACAAAGCTTTCCAATATAAGGGATATGAAAAAACAATACATTTTTGTAAAAGTGCAAATGCGAAAGCTCACTAAAAATATTCCAACTTCGCTCTATCGAGTGCATAAATCTCCCTACAAAAATGCAGCATTTTTCCAAAAAAATATCCACGTAACTCATAAGAGCTCAAATACATTTTGGACCTTTTTCAAGTATGATTTTTCATTTTTTTTTTCATGTGTTATACTGGTGCGCGACAGCGCATTAAAGCTGCTCAACTGGACGAGCGTGAAGGCAAAAGGGCGGGAGAACCAGGTAGAAGTTGACAGGAACGTGAAAGGTTTAGAAAAGTTGAGGGGATGGGTGGGTACGAGGGTTGAAAGGGGATGCAAAATTGGGAGGAGGCGCTTCACTCGGAGAAAAACGGTCGCTGTGCACCAGGAAAATAAAGGGAAAAACGGTTCGTATGAAAATGTAATTAGGGGGATGTGTGGAAGCTTGGCTCATTGCGGCCCTCTACCTTCCGCGTTTCTGCCTCAAACTATAACTTGTTTATTAATGTTTCGTACCTCTTCTTTGACGCATGAGGTTTCACCTATAATACAAGAATTTTCATTCACCCTTTCTATGTTAAATATGTAAAGTTTTTAACATTTTGAAAGATTTTATATATACTCAATTCGATCTAACATTTACAGGGAATCAGAGTGGATTGAAGTCTGGTCCATATTCGAAATCGGAATGGCTTAAGATTAATATAAAATATTTCTCATTTCATTGATAAATCAAGGAAATGCATATTTAAAAACTGCATCTTGAAATGCGACGGAAAATAAGAGTAAAGTAATGGTATTGCACTCTCTGAAACCAGAATAATTCAAGCTCTGGTCGATGTGCCGCTACACGTGCAGAGCGCTCTTTTTTTAAGTTATTTTCGACGCATACGAGCATTATACTGTTGGAGATGCAAGAAAAGAGAGAAAAAGAGTAAAAGACTTCTGCGAAAAGCAACCTTGCAATTTAACTTTTACGACATTTCATCTTATTCCCTCGTCGCTTGCCTACAGAGTGGAAATCGTGCCGATAACTTTTCCTTCTCTTATATAATATATCCTGTTATATGAACAATTTATTCCAGTATAATGATACTAATCTCGAATAATTTGAAAGATTTAAAAATTTGTCCAGAATCTGCAAGAACATTATTGCTTCTGCTGTTATTGACAAGAACTTTATAAAATACATATTTTAAGTTTTCATATTTCACAGAAAAAACAAGGACTGAAAGTGTTTACAGCTGAAATAAGTTTTTAGGCTGAATTTCAGTCTTAAGTCTAAAAACTGACTTAAGACTGAAATTCAGCCTAAAAACTGATTTCAGCTGTAAACACTTTCAGTCCTTGTTTTTTCTGTGTTCTATCAAAGCAACCAAATAATGTTATTTGTTTTCATTTGATTCGAAATAACAAGTTTTTTGTTTCGTTTCCTGAATTTTACTCGTTGCTTATTTAGCAGTGTATACATTGTAGAAATAATCGAGGCAAAAAAATGGATTCACGACAAAATACACATGGAAAGGTATATCAGATTTGTATCAATTTTTTTCGAGTAAAATTAAAAACAAAACACTCACTAGTCATATTTCAAATAAATATTCATTTCGTCAAACGTGTGAGAAAAAATATATGAATTTCTTTGATCATTGCAAATTTTTCGAATTGAATTAAACCTCTCATATTGATAAAATTAAAAATAATCAGTATATTATTGTGAAATATGAAAATATGCACATCAGAGAGAAAATTAAATGCAGATGTAATGAAACTGTAATGAAATAATGAAAATAATGGGGAATTTATTTGCTACATTATTTTGCTAATTGATCAAAGGCTGGAGGGTTTTCGTGGCAATTGTGTTGTGCATTTGCCGTTTAGTTGCGTACAATAATCACCCAGGCCCGGTAAACCACACTGAATGGCTTGTGTAACTGTGAGTTGACGTAATGCGTGTCCCAAATGGAATTACTAATACAGAATGTAATGTTGCACTCGAGTAACAGAATAGATATCAAATCCGGCTCTCGCTTGATTGGCTGCGTTACGTGGTAAATGAGCGATAATTATAACATAATTAACCACGCTTGTTTCCTTTCATATTACGTTTTTATAACGTAATTAGTATTAGTCCAATATCTTCATATTGTAATCTAATTTTTCATGCATCTTCATATTTCATTTACATAGTTGTATAAATAAGTATTTATTTAAATTAAAATGCCAAATAACTTTCAAATTTGAACTACGAATGTGATATAAATATAAATCCTGCTACTGTAAATACTCGTATTACGAGTCACGTGTACTAAAAAATTATAGGCCTTGATTCGATGGAAGTTGATATAGAAGCCGTCATCGAAAATCCATAAATAATTAATTAACAGAAAATCATCGCATATCTACTCACAATCAGTGTATTGCGTCCGTACAAACACGATATATGTCCCCGATGAAAAAAACTCCTATCAGCGATACTACATTCCAAAAAAAAGTCGCCCTCTTTCGCTCATTCGAAAGAAAAAAAGTAAAAATACGCATATCCATACACATAAACTTGGTCGTTCGAATCCGCAGAGAAATAAAAGAAATGCGTTGCACCTGACAAAGTAAGCATGCTTGTACTATATATATGTATGTACTGTACCTATAGGTAGTTTTCGAAATCGCACCTATCCACGAAAGGGTGGAAAAATAATAAAACTTCAATGGAATATTGCAAACAGGAATATAGCGGATGTGCCCTGGTGAACCTGAGTGGACATCGGGATATTCAACATTTATTTTTGAAAGACAAATATTTGCTTTTTTTTCAATTAGTTAAATTCAAAAAGATTTCTCACATAATTTTGATGGAAAAAGAAATGTTTTCATGTTGGTCCGCGAATGAAAATATGAATTTTTGTATATTTTCATGTTTCGTAATGGAAAGTTGATTAATTACATAACCATGTAAATATAGACAGTATAAAAATGAATTAAAAATGCAAAATTTTAATAGTAAATTGATTTGGTTTGAATCAGAAGGATAATTATCAATATTGATGTAAATTTGATCTAATCTACAAAATATATAATTAATATTCGTAAAGTCTTATGATAATTATGCCTTTGAGGATTTTCAAGGGATTTTAGAAGATCTCCAAAGTGATGTCAAGTGATATTGTAAGGAATTTCAATAGATTTCTAAAGAATTTAAGAGAGTTTAATAGGATTTTCCAGAGATTTCAAGAATTTAAGTGATTTTAAGAAATTTCAGGGATTTTATTCGAATGGGGAGAAAATCAAATGAAATCACTTGAAACCCCTCCCAATTCTTAGAAATCTTTTTAAATATATTGAAATTCCAGGACAACATTTAAAGTTCCTTAAAACCCTTTAAAACTTTTATTTTATTTTAAATCCTTTAAAACAAACTTTCAAAGGTTTTTGAAATGAAAATTCCTTAAAATTATAGGAAAACCTTAAAAATCGCTTAAATTCGTTCAAATCTTTTTAAATTCTTTCAAGCCTTTTAAAATTCTTCAAAATTTCAAAACATTTAGAATTCCTTGAAAGCTCTTAAAATTCTTTAAAATCTTTTAAGATTGCATGAATTCCCTTAAAATTTCACTCAATCTTTTTAAAATTCTAAAAATCTTTTGAAATTTGTAAAAGTCACTTGAAAATCGTCAAAATTTCTTTAAATTCTTAGAAATATTTTTAAAATCCTCAAAAAAAAAACCTCTTAAAATTCCTAAAAATTTTAAAACATTCAAAATTCCATAAAATCTTTTAAAATTCTTTCAAATCTTTTAAAATTACATGAATTCCCTTAAAATTTCACTCAATCTTTTTAAAATCCTACACTGAGAAAAAAATACTCAGAAATCCATAAATATACTTCTGAATCAAATTACTCTTCCAAAAGCAGATATTTTATTGATTCAAATGTATATACATTAAAATATATAATATCACTATTGTATGGAAATGATTTATTCTTGTTTCATTAAAAATTCATTTGAATCAATAAAAAATCTGCTATTGGAAGAGATTTATTGATTCAAAAGTATATTTATTGATTAAAGAGTATTTTTTTCTCAGTGTATGATTCTTTTGAATGTCATAAACATAACTTTTAAAAATTATCAAAATCTCTTAAAATTTCTAGAAATATTTTTAAGAATCCTAAAAAAACTTTTAAATTTCCTAAAAACCACCTAAAAATCGTTAAATTCCCTTTAAAAACCTATAGAAAACTCTTGAAACCCCTCTCTCAAAATATATCAACCATTCCGCACCCATTATAATTTAAAATCTGCTAGCTTTGAAATTATTTAAACTTGCAAGAAAAAAAAACAAATAAAATCGCGCGCGTGTTGATTTGCCAGTAAACATAAAAAAAATCCCCCGACTAAACGTCTACAACTTCAACCCAATTCCTTAAAATAACTTCGAACCCCTCAAAACATCCCTTAAAATATATAAATCCCTTAAAAAAATAAAATCTCATGAAATCTTACTAAGCCCACATACAACACTACCCCTCCAAATTAATTTACCCAAAATGTATCTTTCCCAACAAATTTCAGCCAATAACACACTCCGTGATATAAGTACCCAATTTTCCATATAAAATATACGTGCGCTCAACACGACGCGCTCTTGGGGTGTTCAAAGCGGAAATTTGAGGTGTGTGTTCGTGATCGCAAGTGTATCTGTCAGGGCCTTGGGACAGGCATATAGGGGTGTAAGAGAACGTGGGGTTGGGGGGGAGAGAGAGCGAGGGGGATACGAGTCGGTTGACGGGCGTTGGATGACGGCGGGGGGGTGGGGGGGTCGGAGGATCGGGGAATCGCGGAGGGGCGCGGAGGGGAGAACTCGGTCGGTTGGTATGATGACAAAACATTCGCTCTGAGCTTCCGCCTGAAGGGGTGTAGGGGGGTTCGGGTCGCGGAGGTGCACCAGAGGCGGTGGAGTTGGCGGGTTTGGAAAGTCCAGGGGTGGGAAACGTGAGCGCCAGGCGGAAAGAGAGTCCGGGATCTGGGGTGGGTTATTCGCGGGAAGGTGGGCGGTGGTGGCGAGGGGGAGGGGGTGTTCGTAGCGAGAGCGGAGGTTCGAAGGGCGGCGAGGCTAGGCGCGAGAGGTGGAGGTTTATATCCATCATTTTGTATTTCTCGCAGACATAAAAATCTATACCATCCCCGAGCTATCCTCCACCTTTCTCTCTCTCTCTCTCCAGGAGGTAGAGAATCCCTCCTCCCATATTCCTGGCGCTTCGTAGGAACCCTGCAAACTCCCCCGTCCCCCATACACCCCCGCAAAACATGCCTGAGCCAAAGATACTGCACCGACTCTTCGCTCTTCGCTACTGTATAGGGACAGGGGCACAAATATCGCGTTTATTTTGTATGACGATCTGTGTTGCGTATATAGCCTCCCAATTTCTGTATCCTCGCCCCCCTCCCATCCGTGGGGGTGGGGATATATGACGATATAGGAATGTAGTATATCGATACTGCATCGCGACGAGCATTGGTACGATGGATGCGGTTCATTTCTGTATAAGTGCGCAAAGCATTACCTACAACCTATGATCGAGATGACAATAGCGCGGATAAAGGTCGCGTCCTTCCTATTCTCATGATTTATTGTCGCTGGTTTCCTTGCAGAAATGTTTGTTGCGATTTTGCATTCAGTGAGGTTTGAATTGATGGAATATGAATTTTTATTTGAATTATTATATTAATAAGAGAAATATTAGAAAGAATATATTCTAATATTAGAAATATTGAAAGAAAAATCTATGCAGATAAATTTGGTAATTCAGACATCGATTCGGTAATAATTAACAGCCATATAATTACCAATATTTAATTAAAACATTAGAATCTGAAGTTCGATTATGTACCCTCGAAATAAATACACAGAGAGTGTTGGATCAACCGGTGGTTAATCGAATGAAATAAATGGGGTGGCATAACCAGTCTCGGAACTCACAAACTAAATTCAACTTTCCCAGTGAAGTCTCTAAAATAGTTTTCCCGTTATCAAACCAGATCACCGCTTTTAAGAATGAGAATGAGAATGAGAATTCTCAGCGGCCGTAATTATATGTAAAAAAAGAGAAAAAGAGAAAGAGTCAAATGTCTTAAGAAGTCTCCGGCGCTGGAAATAACTCACTATCCTGGCAGTAATTAAAGACCGATCTCAAGATCTCGGAAAATCCAACTTCTTTCGGATTTTCTATTTCCAATTGGAATTCACTGCGCCGCCACTTTCTCGGCGATTCATGCGCGATATCACGCCCCCGAACCCAGAGCTTACGAAACAAAAAAAATAAGAAAGATAAACGAAGAAAGAAAGGTGGTCACAAGATTCAATTTTTTAATTTCCCTGACTTTCAGATAAATTTCCCTGACATTGAAACGCTCTTTAAATTTATTGCAATTCCTTGATATTCTTAGAAACATCGTAAACTTCGACGAAATCCCTTCAAAATTGTTTATATTTCATAAAAACCTCTCGGAAAACCCTTAAATTTCCACTAATTGTTTTAAAATTCCTCAAAATCATTCCCAATCTTTTAAATTCCTCAAAAACCTCCCAAATATATTAAAATTCTAAAAATGTCTTAAAATTATTGAAAACCAATTGAAATCTCTTAAAATTTGCTGAAATCTTTTGAAATTCCGAGAAACATCTTTAAATTTGTTAAAATTCCCTAATGTGCTTTAAAATCACTTTAAAAAAAAAACTCTTGAAATACAAAATCTCACAAAATCTTGTAAAACTCAAAAATGATTTGAATTTTTTTTAATTCTACGAGGACTATTAAAATTCCTTAAAATAATTTTTAAAATGTCAAAATTACTTTAAATTTTTACAAATTTCTTAGAATCCTTTAGAATTCCAGGAAAAACTGTGAAAATCTCTTAAAATTCTTGAAAACCTTTTAAAATTCGCTAAATTTGTACAAAGTTTTTTATCAATAAAAAATTTTGTGAAATCCTTTAAAATTCCCTTAAAATTCTTACAAGCCTTTTAAAATACTTTTAAATTCCACGAGAATATTTATAATCCCTTAAAATCTCTTAAAATTCTTACAAGTTTCTTCAAATCCTTCTCTCTAAACTTGAATCAGTGAATTTTAACTGATTACCAGTCAAATTCCACTGATTTGCAGTGACTCTTTTCTCACAATTTTAATCAGTGAAAAATCTACTGGAAATCAGTGAAAAGTCACTGAAATTTTTAGTAGTTTAGTGAAGATGACTGATAATTTCAGTGAATTTTGACTGATTCTCAGTGAAATTTCACTGATTAAAATCGTAAGAAAAGACTCACTGAAAATCAGTGGAATTTGACTGATTTAGTTTTAGAGTTTATAATTCCACGAAAAAATGTAAACTCCCTTAAAATACGTAAAAAAATCGTTTCAAATTTTTGAAAACTTTTTTAAATTCCCTTAAAATCCACAAAATCTTTAAAACATCATAAAAATGTCGTGTAATCTTTTTAAATTCCTCGAGGAACTTTAAATTCCTTAAAATTCTTTGAATTACCTAAGAAACCTCTTAAAATCTTTTAAAATTATTGAAAATTTCTTAAAATCATGAGAAACCTATAGAATCTTAAAGAATACCTCGAAATTATTTATAATCCTTCGAAATCCTTGGATAGTTTTTAAAATTTAAAAACAAAACCATAAAAGTTATAAATGTAATACGATAAAAATAACATAGTTACCAGAAATGTCAATTTCTATTTTCCCTGACAACTAATCGCATTTCCCTAACATTTCCCTGATTTTCCTAACAAATTTTTTTTCCTGACATCTCCCTGACTTCCCTGATACATATCCATCCTGATTACGCTTTTGTTGCATCCCTATTTTTTATAATCTCCAAGTGAAGTTTTTCCCTGAAAAGTACCACTTCTGACACTTTGTTTTAGTGCTAGAGAGCAGTTCAAAGCTTGCAAGGGGTGATAAAGGGGTAAAAAGTGGTGAAGAGGGAGTTAGGGCGTCAGTTTTGTTCGGCGGTAAAGCCAGTGAAGTAATCGAAAAATTGCAGGACAGATCCATCAGGAAATCCAGAGTTTTTATTATTATATAGGCGCCGTACACTGGACGAGTTCTGGACAGGACGATAGAGGAAGAAGAATAAAAAGGGAGCAAATGGTGAAGGAGAGAGAAAGAGAGTAGCGAAAAAAGGGAAAAACACGTTCAGAGAGACCAGCCGACCAACCAACGGTGTTGGACAGTGACGAGCGGGTAGCTAGGACCCACAAAATAAACTGAAACCACCCCTCTTTGCCTCATCCCCTAGTGCTCATTCTGGCCGCTTCAACCTCCACCTCCCCTAAATTCCCTCCAGACCCCCCTTCACCGCCTCAGCCGTGGTAGCTCGACCAAATAAATTACACCGCCTCGTGACGCGAAAAAATCCACTGAGTTGCGAGAGCGAGCGAAAGAGCACAATATATATATAGATATAGATATAGGTATAGAGAGAGAAAAAAGGGTACAAACGAAAGGGTTGAGTGGGCGTGGAAGCGAGAGAAAAGTAGGAGAGTCAGACAAGGTGGATGAGAGAAGAAAAAGGATAGTGATAGGACACCACACAGGGAGAGAATAAAGAGAGGAGGGGAAGGTGTGTAGGTGGAGGATACCGTGGTCCGCTTTAATTGGTTCGACGTGGTCAGATGAAAAATTCAACCCCCGCCTCCATGATAGTATCTCTGTCGATGTAGACCAACACTACCAACACAGTCACGAAGACCGATGGACGAGTTGGCCTGGGTGCTGAAAATACTTAAGATTATATAGTCTTTTATTTGATTTTTTTATTGAGAGATAAGGCGTTCTCCGGCTTTTATTTAGCTGTTATATGTATCAGTGTTAAACCTATACAATTCAGAAATCTTGAAGCATTTCAAAATACTTCAAGTGCTTAAACTTGTTGAAATTCAAATTGAAATGGTACGATGTATCTTTTTTATATTTTAATATTATTGATATTAATATTATTAAGATTATTAATATTAATATTTTTAATACTATTAATATTGAATATTAGTATTGCTAGTAGTTATTTTCTGAGGGTAAAGTTAGGGAAATTAAATTGCTAATGATGAAGGATATCCTACTAAGTATAGGAATGAATGCCAGACGATAAAGGAAAAGAAAAGAAAAAAGCAGAAGCTACTTGATTCACTGTAGTTACAATACAATTGTAGCATTCAAAGAGGGAAACTATTCGGTAGCATGAGCAAGGTAACCTGACCTAACTTCACTTCCGCGATACTTTGAGCGTGTTGGTGTGGCATTTCCATCTTTCGTCGTACCGGTAACGGGGTGCACCGTTGCTCCTTTGATTAATGCTTTCCTGAGGGGTTTAGAACTACGACTAGCTACCCCACAAGCGTGGGGCAGTGGGGTAATTCCAAGAGGTGAGCGTGGACACGCGAGAACTCATTTCCGGTGAACGTTCTCCCCCTTCCTCGGCGACTATCTGCACCCTTCTCTACTACTTTTCACTAACTAGCCCCTAAGATCTCTCTCTCGCTTTCTCCTTCTCTCTTTCTCTCCCTTTCTCTCTTTCTCTCTTTCTCCCTTTCACCCTTTCTATCTCTCTCTCTCTCTCTCTCTCTCTCTCTCTCTAACTCCTCCGCCTCGCTATCTTTCTCTTGCTTTCCTTCCCTTAACTTTCACACATACAAAGGTAGCCTAGCAAAACTTAGTTACACTCGCATCAACAAAATTGGAAGAGTAGAGACGCTTCGCTCACCAAGTTGTAACTTCAAACAAACTTTCGACCCCTCGAGGCTGAATTCCTCGTGTAAATGACGTATCGTTAGGCTTCTGAGAAGAACCACATCGATGTAGGGGCGATTTAACGATATTGGGTTCTCTCAGCGAGAAACTATGTCAGATATGGTATCCGATGAGTATTTCGTCGTGTGGAAACGCGATTGGTGAAAAAAGGGGAACTCTGATTCCAAGGAAATCGAGGGTGGATTAGTCACTTTGAGATAAACTGATTCTCAAATTGATTCTTCTACTTCGTTTAAAATGATTACAAAGGAGGAGAGGGTCAATATCTAAGCATTTGAAATCCTTTAAAATTTCGATTCCCATTTTTATTCAATGAAATCCCTTAAAGTTCTCCTGATTCTTTTACAATTCCTTAAAATTATCTTAAAGCCTTTAAATCTGACCTTCAACTCTTTAGTTTAAAATTTAACTTTAAAATTTCTGGCAATCTTGAAATTTCATGGAATCTTTTTAAATTTCATGAAATAATTTTTAAAATCATAAAAACCTCTGGAAATCTTTTAAAATTCGAATAAAATATTAAAAGTCCCTTAACATCCCTTAAAATCTTTTAAAATTCCCTTTAAAACTTTTATATCCCTTAAAATCCTTTACATTTCCTCAAAATTCTAAAAATTCGCTTAAAATTTAATTAAATCTCTTTTTTAATTATTTTAAAAAACCTCTTCGTCTTTATAAATTCTTAAAATCACACAAAATATCGAGAAATCCTTTAAAATCGTTGTAGATCTAAATTCTGTTATATAAACCAGAATACTGTAATACTCTCTAAAATTGAATCAGTGGAACTTTACTGATTTTCATTGACTCTCTTTTCAAGATTTCATTCAATGAAAATGCACTCAGAATCAGTGAAACTGAAACTTTTAGTAAATGTCACTAAAAAGAAATTTTCATTGACTTTTCACAGATTTCCACTAGATTTTTCACTAATTAAAAGCATGAGAAAAGAGTCACTGAGAATATATTGAAATTTACCTGGGAATCATTGAAATTTCACTGATTTTTCACTGATTCAAGTTTAGAGAAATGACAAGAAAAAATAGCATAAATTTCAAACTGTCATAATTACTTAAAAAAAAATCACACTAACAAAAAAATTTGCAAGACAAATATTCGCCACAAATGACCCTCTACTTTATTATTCTTATTTTGAAAAATAAAATTCCAGAAGAAAAATATTCCGCAAGTTGGAGAATGGTAAACGAAACGAAACAACTTTTGAATTCTGGGATCAAAGACCCAGTAAGGTAAACAATTTACTCAAAATTGTAAGCGGAGGGCAAAAACAAGAGAGGAGGAAAAATTGAATGAAAGAGTTGTGCATACGGGAGAAACGAAAAGGAGCGACCGAGACAAATAATCCAATTTAATACAAGCGCTCCTGGGGCGCGGTCGTCTGTTTTCACGGTTTTAATTATACGTTCCGTCCGACACGGGCCGCACATTTTGTCGCCGTGAGCAGCGTTCCTGACACAGGAACGAATTTTCCTCGACATTTCCTTAGTCCCTTTTTACCGCCTCGAAAACACGTCTTCAAACCATCTTATCAAGACTTTTACCTGCTGTATCATGAAATAACATTTAAGCGACCTAATAAAGACCCAAATGAAGAAAAAAAAAAAACAAATGTCTCTTTTTCTCTAAGGAAAAGAACAACGAACCTTTTACTGAATTCTACTTTGCCAACTCTTAATATTAAAATTAAATATATATATTTAATTACCTCAGGATTAAATTTACCGGATGTGACTCAAAGAAAATACAATTAATCGTATGTTTCGATCTAACTATAATTTTAATGCTTGTAATTAAATGAAAGTCTGACTAAACACAGGCGTTACTACTGTAATTTATCAGAAATTCCCATTCAAGAGGTAATTTTATCGCCTTCCAGATCCGCTCTAAATAGCATTTCTGAATTATTTCTTAATTTAAAATCAGCACATTTCCTTCCGTTTAATAGGAATTTCTTTGCAAAAAATATTTTCAATCTTAACTGAAGTATTAATACTTAATTTCCAATAAAATAATCACTCTATATAAAAAGATTTCATTGAAAAGAATTTAAACTATTAAATTTACATTCAGCAGTAAATACCTCAATATTTAACAAACACGTAAGCTCTTCGAAATATAATTTTAATATTGCTCGAAATGCAATAAAATAAAAAGCACTGAAAACTCAGTAGCTATGAATAAAGTTCAATTTATGTTCGTCTGACTAAGCACGGACATTACTACTGCAATCTCTCAGAAACCAATTTACGAGAGGGTAATTTTATTCCTCAGCCCAAAAACTTCCTTTCGCTAATATGAGACCATCATAATTGTATTTGCTATGTTCTTTACTTACGTGAGCGAGCTTTTCTTCTTTCCGCCTCTTAGGGTCGCTTTCAAGGTCGGGGGTGCGCGTGCGAAATTTTTCGGATGGTGAGGAGGATCGCCTGAGTTCAGTTATCGTTAGTGATTTTCGATCTTCAGGCGTCGCAGCTGCGCTTCGATGTTGCAAATCGGCAGATTTTAGAAGAGCTTGAGCCTGAGCTTGAGCGGCTATCGCCGCAGGATGTGCCGCCGGTGGACCGAGGTGGGGTGGCACCCCGGCTATTGCTGCCGCTGCCCCCGCAAACCCCAAAAATCCAACGGGAGACATTCCGCCCATTTGCTGAGCTTGGATTTGTTGCTGTAACAAATTCACGTTACACTTCCACAGCAAATAAAATTTCGTAGATTATAAATCTATATTTTCTTTCATAAACAATATTTTCAGTACTGTTTCCCATTTTCCATATTCTTAATTAAAACAGCGCTGGAAGATATTTTTAAGAAAAGAAAAGGAAGTGGTTTTCTTACCAACAATTGTTGCAAGCCTTGCTGTTGCATTTGTAAACCTTGTTGCTGCAGTTGCTGCTGGAATGAAGCAGAATATTGATATTATTCTAGATATTTATACATTTTGTAGATATTAAATTGTTCCAAAAGGTAATATTTATCAGGGAAGAATATATTTTTCCTAAACTTACCCCAATTATTGCATTGATTTCGGTCGGGGTGACTTCCTTGGCCCTCTCCACAGCGCGAGCCACTTGTTGTTGATGCTGCAAGCCATGCTATCATTATCGCGTCGTCGTCTCTTTCGATCGCGCAACATTTCGCGCACAACATGCAGTGAACAAATAAAATCAAGTTACTCACCTCCTGCGCCAGAAACGGTAGTAATTGAGCAATAATTGCATTTAGCCTCTTCGCGATCTCCGTCTGAAATCAGAAAATAGTGGCTTATTAATATTTATCCGAGAAAAATTAAGGAGTTGCTTTTTACATATATCCGATTTGTAATCAGATATCTTAAAATTCCACGAAATCTCTTGTTTGTTAATATTTCATGAAAACACTTCAATTTTCACTAATTGTTTCAAAATTACTCTTAAAATCATTTTAAATCCTTTAAATTCCTCAAAAAACTTCACAATATTTTTTAATTTATAAAAACGTTTTAAAATTTCTTACAATTCTTCAAAATTCCCTAAATTCTTTTAAAAATCACTTGCACTATCTTAAAATTCCACTAGGAACTTTAAAACTCCTTCAAATGCATCAATATCTCTTAAAATTATTGGAATTCCAATAATTTTTCGATATATTAATGAAATATAGAAATACAGAAAATAAATATAGAAATAAATATAGAAATCCCTTAAAATTTATAATGAAATGGAATCTATTTAAAATCCTGTAAAATGGGATAAATTCTTTAAAATCTCTTGAAATCCTTTAAAATTCAATAGAGGATTTTGTAATTTCAAATAAAAAATATCGTGAAATTTGTTTTACTTCCACAAGGAATTTTAAATTCCTTAAAATCATTTTCAAAACGTCAGAATTTCTTTAAATTTTTACAAGCTTCTTAAAATTCTTTACAATTCCACGAAATACTTTAAAATCTCGTAAAATACATAAACATTTCTTAAAATTCGTGAAAACCCATGAAAAATTCCATCAAATTCTACAAAATCTATTATAAATTATTAAAATCTTGTGAGATTCTTTAAAATTTCAATCAAATCCCTTAAAAATCACTTTTAAAACATCAAAATTTCTTAAAATTCTTTCAAGCCTTTTAAAATCCTTTAAAATTCCACGAGAATATTTATAATCCCTTAAAATTTCTTAAAACTCTTCCAAGTTTCTTAAAATCTTTTATAATTGCATGAAACATTTTAAATCCTTTAAAATACGTAAAAATCTCTTAAAATTTTGTAAAATTACACAAAATCTTTTAAAAATCATAAAAACTTGATGAAATCTTTTAAAATTTTATGAGGAACATTAAAATCCCTTCAAATTACTTACAAATATCAAAATTTTTTAAAATTCTTATACAAGCTTTTGAAAAACCTTTAAAATTCCTCAAAGAACTTTAAAATTCCACTAAATCTTTTAAACATTATACAAATCTCTTTTAATCCCTTTAAATTCTTAAAAACCTTTTAAAAATGTTATAAATTATTAAAAAATCAACAGAAGCCCAAAGAATCTGAAAGGATGCCATGAAATTCTTTATAATCCTTCGAAATGCTTGGAAATTTTCTAAAATCTTTTAAATAAACTATAAAATCTACATAAGAAATACGACAAAAATAAAAAAGTTATCATAAATCTCAATTTCTATTTTCCCTACGTCAACTATTCGCATTTCCTCAACATTTCCCTCACTTCCCTAACAATTTTCTTTCCCTAACTTCCCTAACATGTAGCAACCCTGATAAATCTATAATAAATTAATTTTAAATCCCAGTAACAGCAAAATAATTGCAATACATCAAAATTTGTTATGATCCCAACTTGAGTATAATGTTGAGCGACTAAAAATTGTTAAGCGGTGTCCTTTGGCGTCTGGGCTTCCATCCTGGACGTGGGGAGGCTCGATTAAAAAATTCGTGGACTGACCAATTGCATATAACTCACCTTTCCGCCACACCTCTTTCTCTCTCGTTCTTTCCGTTCCTCCTGCTTTCATGCATATATATTCACTATATCTATCTGTCCGGGCTTGGAGGCCGGTTGGGGGTCGCTTTTCCTGGCCTCTCTTTCACTCTTTCCATCTCTCATTTTATCTCTTTTCATCCCCAGTTTGTCCTCTTTCTCTCTCGTCCACAAGCACTCGTATACGTAGAGAGCGTGTTCTCGCGTTCTTTTATTTGGCCCTCCAGAGATGGCAGAGGGTTGAGTGACTGAGTGAGCGAGTCGAGAGTGAGGGTACTGTTGGGCTGGGAGCGATGACATCGATTTTTTACCCGTTGCTAATCTCAATGTTACCCCCTTTACCAGCCCTTTCGCCCCCTTTCAACCCCCTTTTCACCCCTTCTATTTCTCCTTCTCCTCCCACGAGCCATCCACCCATCAGTTCTGTGGGTAATGTGCATGTGCATCGGGCACATTCGTGAAGGAATAACCATTTTTCCGGACAATACTTGCCCCGGCACATGACTTTTTTACCACCCCATCCTCTTCCACATCTTTTTATATTTTTTTTTATACTCTTTTTGCACTCTTTCTCTCCTTCCTCTACAAGCGGGAAAGACCGCGAGTACAACTACAACTAAAACTAGTACATATTGAAGGGGTGGGTGTGTGTATGGTCGCACATTTGTTTGAGAGAAATTAAAATGGGAGTCGTTACTTTTCCCTTCACCATTTCGAACTTAGCAAGTTTACGTTTGGTCTTTATGTGATAGGCAGAAAATTCTTATATGTGTGTGACGCCTGAGTGTCTCTGGATGAGTGGAAGTGAATAGTTTCTGACACGACGAGAACAATTCGTCACTCCGATCATTCGATGGACACATATGTGTAATAATAGCGCTTGGGGAATAGAGAAATAAAATAGAAGTATTTTTGCATTGTTGGTGTATGGAGAAATAGTTTTGAAAATCATTTTAAACAAAATTTATCATTAGAGTTTCTTGAAAATTCTTGCAATTCATGTAACTGCCGCTTGCAACGGTTATAAAGGAAAAGATCTCATTTTTGTTCAACAATAATTGTTTCTTTTGAAATTATTGACTGATTAATGCTGATTGTATTTGTAACTATAAAAAGTTTTTAAATATTGATTTATTTACATTGAAAATAATAAAGAATTAAATAAACTTGTAATACTGATTGGTATTTTTAGTTGGCACAATATTTCTGGATAAAATATAATTTGAAAAAAATATTTCGTTTATTTGAACGTTCGAAACTTTATTCACATGATTGAAAGAGGTTTAAAGAATTTAAAGATACTTTAAATGATTTAAAGTAATTTCAAGGAATTTTTTTCAGAATTGAAAGATATTTCGAAGAGATTTTAAAGGGTTTCAGGAGATTTTACGTGATTTTAAAGAATTTCAACTATATCAAGGAAACTGAAGCAATTCAAAACGATTTAAAAGATTTTAAGAAATTGTAAAATTTAGAAGAGATTTCAACAGATGTTAAAGAATTACTATAAAGATTTGATGGGATTTCAAGACTTATTATTGTTAGAAGGATTTTAAGACTTTAAGGAATTTCAAAAAATCGATAACGACCTCACATAAAACGGACCGCAAAAATTTTATTCGACCCTTGATCACGAGGAAATAAGAAGCAAGAAAAAACATCAACCGGTTTTATAATATATAAATAACATTTAGTATGAAGGCACCCATCCGAGTATAACCGAGCCTTGAATTGCTTAACTCAGTTGATGGAAAATGAGGACCGTTAAACCATTTTATGTGTCCAACCGGACAAAATAATTTCACATAATATAAAATATAATTTTACCTCTATAATAGACTTATAAAATACAATATTACTAAAAAGCTTCTTTTACATTTGCAAAAATAAAAAAAGAATCTCATATTTATGCGTGTTAACATATTATTGTTTACTAAATTTAACTGTGATTTATTCAAGAGATTTAAAATAATTTTAAAGAAGTTGAAGAGATTTCAATAAAATTCAGAAAATTTAAAGAATTTTACAAGATTTCTAAGAATTCAAGTGATTCCAAGGAATTACTAGGACTTTGACGGTATTTTAAAGTTTCTTTTTAAGAAAGAAAATTCGAAACTCGGAAATATCACCAATTTCATTCAGAAACATCCAATAAAAACAATTGATAAAGTATAACATGCATGTCCAAAGAGTTTAAATTCCTATCGCACGCTGCAGAAAACAGAATTTAATACGAGGATTATTTTATTGTATCAGCAAAAAACAGCCGCGCGGTTATTCAAAGGTGTAGGCAGGCACAAAATTGAAATTGTGGCATGGCTAACGGTATAATAACGAATTGGTGACATTATCGATCGAACACGTCGATCGATTATGCAACGCGATTTCTGTGATGCAGCATTCATCAAAAGATGCACATTTTGTAGTGGTACAAATATATGCATCAATAATAATCGGTATTATAATTTAATCGAAATGGTTAATGTAAATAATTCATGAGAAACACGTATCCCTTTAGCTACACGTATTAGCGATACTGTATTGTTTTAAGAGATCCCCTTGATTGCGACACGTTCAATTATTTTATGATATTGAAATAATAATCATATATCCGCTCGATAACATATTTGTCGTTTTACCAAAATTTAAAATATTTTTTTCTAAAATTATATATAAATAAATATGTATGTACTGAAATAAAAAAAAACTGGTCTACTTTATTATTAAAAGGAGAGAATAGGGAAACAACTCTTATCTAAATATACGCTTCATGACTGGACTAATGAGAAAGGGGATATTGAATAATGAAGCTCAGAAAACGGGTGTAATAAATTCATAATTTGCTTCGAGTCCTGCATAGAGATATTTAATACATCGAATGCCGAAGTTTCACCTGGCGGAGGATTTATCCTGTGCCACTGGAGGCCCATTGATAAAAACGTTCATCCATACGGCGCCGTTCGGAAGGGTGCGGGTAATTAATTTTCATGGGAAATGGGATTTTCCTGCGCCAAGTTGCTCGGGATCCACTTTCATCGCGAATGAGAAGTTCCAGGAAAAATTGGAAAAACTCTCCTTTCGAAATATGGAAAGGGATTTCCTATAACTACCAAGGCGACTTGTTAAAATAGGGAAATAAAAAAAAGCGAGTTAGAAAATATAGATAAAATAGAAAAACTAAAAAGGCAATCGCGAAACTATAAATGAAAAGACCGTACGAGATATGACACAATTTTTCTATCGATCTAAACGATCGTGGAGTCAAGCCTATATCCGATATCGCTTATCGTTTAATTGAAAGGCTCGCAACGAAACCTGTTGTGTATGCATGACTTCCGATTTTGTGCCTGATTGGCGTTTGGTTCCGAAACACCTCTTACAATATTGAAAACCTATTAAAAAGTTACCTTCGTCCACTTTAGAATGATTTCATTTTTGATTATGCATTTAATAATTGTTACTTTTTTTTACTACACGAATTTAACGACTTAGTGCTGTTCAGAAATTGACCTATTTACCTCTTTTTAAATTTAACTAATTTTAAAAATTAACTAATATATATATTTGTTTACAAAGCGGATATAATTATTTCTAGGAACTTTAAACAGGTTTTCATAAAAATTATTATTAAACTACATTTGGTGATTATACTTCTTTCGTAATTTTTAATAACGAGAGATTTAAAGAGATTGAAAAAAACTATAAGAGTTTTTAATATTTTTAGTAAATTTCAAGAGGTTTAAGAGATTTTAAAGGATTCTAAACAATTTTTTAAATATTTTGTTTTCAAATTACTCCAAAATCTTGAAACTTTTTTGAATTCTTTGAAATTCCTTAAAATCACTCGAAATATTCAAAAATTTACTGAAATGTCTTAATAATTCAAAAACTTCTTAATTTTGTTTTCACTCTGTTTTAAAATCCTTTGACATTTGTTAATATCTTTAAATATCTCTTACAATATTTTCAAATATTTTTAAAGAACTCAAAATCCTGAAAGTATTCTGAATTTTTTCAGAATTTCTTAAAAACTCTTTAAAATCACTTGAAATCTCTCGAAACCAGTTTAAATTTCCTAAAAACACTTAAAATCTTTCAAAATCCTTTAGGAAATCTTGATATCCTTGAAATCTTGTAAAATCTCTTGAAATCTTATAAAATCTCTTGAAATTCCCTAAAATCACTTAAAATCTTGTGAAAAACCCTAAATTCTTAGGGTTTCTTTTACAATTCTTCAAAAATTTTTAACATCAGTTAAAATCTCTTGAAAAACTATTAACGAAATGTGTAAATTGCTTTAAAATCTTTTAGTACTGGCCTGAATTATTTTGTAATTCTGAAATCTATTTAAATCGCTCTAAATTCTCTTGAAATTCTTTAGGAAATCTCGATATCTTTAAAATTTTGTATATCATAAAATTCTTTTAAATTCCCTAAAATCACTTGAAATTTCTTGAAATCCTCTAAAACTCTTTAGAATTACTTGAAATCTCTTCAAATTTACTAAATTCTCTTGAAATTCTTCACGATGTCTTAAATTTTTTAAAATCATATAAAAGCTCTGGAAAATCCTTAAATTCTTTGGAAATTCTTTTTAAATTCCCTTGAATCACATAAAATTTCTTTAAATCACCTTATATTCATTAAAATCACTTGAAATCACTTGAAATCTTTTGAAAATCCTTTAAAACCCTTTAATATTATTTAAAATCTGTTAAAATACTTCAAACATGTTTAATTGGTCTAAAAACTTGAAACTCTAGTGAATTATGTAACTTCCTGCTACCAATTTAATTCAGATTTAGAAATAACGTTCCGTTTCCATCAAATGAGCAAATATTCATAATTCACGTAATAATTCATAATTTCCTCCATCAAAGAAAATTTCTGAAACCGTGAAACCTGTTGGTACATTTTGACAAGATCCGTAGAAATTGAACGACTCAGTACACAGAGTCCACTTTGTGTGTATGTGGTTATTTAAAGAGCGTGAGACCAAACTGGGACATTGCCAACAAATTCGAGTTAGTCGAGTAGCGAGTAGTAAAGTGGTGGCTTCTGGGGTTGCAGGATGAAGCAAATATCGAGGGTGAAAGCTTCAGAAGGAGAGACACGAGGCGAGACTGCGAAAGAGAGAAAGAGAGAGAGAGACACAAAGAGACATGAAGAAAAGGAAAGAGAGCAATAGAGAAAACCAAAGAACCGAATAGAATGAAGAAGAGGAATGAAAGCGAGGGTGGAAAAGCTTCCCAAGGGTGGGAAACGGAATTGCGTAAGGGATGGAGGGGTGCTAAAAAGGATGAAAGGTAGAAAAGGACAGGTCTAACCTCGTAGGGGAAGATTGTTTTCATTCGGGGATTAAATTGAAAAGGATTACAGAAATACGCCACGAAAATTTATATCTGTCTCCGCAGCCACTCTCAACATTTCTACACTTCATTCCCAAATCTACCCCTTTTACCAAGCAAGAACTCCTCAAATGTCGTTAAACAATTATCTCTCAGATTAATTACACAACTTTCAGATCCCTCCTCCTTTTTAGAGAAATTTTGCCCTCATTTTTTAATTGAATTACAAGCACTGGGGACAATTTATTTCAGAAAGTAAACTCTGTGATAAAAAAAAAGGCAATCTGGGTACAAATTAAATTCAATGCTGGAAAATTTAAATTCATGTTCTCGAAATTAATTAAAGTTATATGTGAAAATACATAATGAGAGAAATTACTGTTCATACAAAAATTCAGAGAATGGATATTTTAAAAATCATGATATAGAGGTGACTTTTGATTTAATAGAAATTAATTTCCGTTTTGGGAGGGAGAGAATAAGAAAGGAGGTATAAAAAGAGTGACTGGCGAGAAGTTTCCGATACCGCAATAATTTTGTGACGATTTAGTGGAAAAACAAGAACCCCTCGCCTCTCAGTCTCTCACCCCATTGAGTAACGCCCCTTGGGAACAAGAGTGAGAAATGATCGGCCTCTAATGCTAATGAATATCAGCTAAGGGTGGGGAAGGCGTTCAGGGTTTAGTTTGGCCTACGCTTGCAAAAGGGTCATGATGGGACGGAGGGTCGTAGCTGCTTTTAAGAAGATTGCTGACAAGGGACCGTCGTTAATTAGCCAAAATTACACGATTTCCTGACCGCTGCAATAACCGACACTTCGAACCCCTGTCACCTAATCATTAAACACAATACTTTTTACGAAACCAATTATTTTCCCCCTCGACAATATTTACAACTGTATTTTACCATACTTGATAGTAGATTCTATTACTAAATAAGTAAATACTTATGATAATGCAAATATTGGAAATGCTGCCAGTTATATTTATATTATAGTTATATTTAATATTGGCTTACTGACTTGTTTGGTAATTTCGATGTTGAAGCCGCAGGACATCTCGTAATACTGCAACAAGAAGAAAACTTCATTAAAATACGATTTATGTTTATTAGACACTTAAATGTGGTTTTTGTCATTGAGATAGTTTCAACTACATTTCCATTAATACAAGAAATGTTTAAATAAGCATGCAGACATTTCACTCAATTTCTTGCAGATTAAAGGGAAATACGATGATTTTCAGACTTTGAAATGATTTCATAAATAAATCGATAACTATGTTTAGCAACTGAAGATTGTAAATGCGGATGTGTTAAAAATTGATGTTGTGTATTACCAGCTACCTGAATTGTTTACAACCCAGTAATGCCTCCACCATTAGTTGATCGTTGGAGTACAAACGGCTTTGGCTTTGGATACAATACCTTGTGCTTTGCGTGAAGCAAAGCTGCCAGATGGAAGATCGATAGCTACGAATGCGGAAATACACCACCTTAATAATGCACTTTATAACAACATCGACCATGCATTACACAGTTTATATAGATATACGTGTATTGTTTGTTATATGTGAGAATATACGTGTGTATACTGCATATACATGTGTATACCGCATATACGTTAGTTACTACATATACGTGTATAGTGCATATATGTGTGTATATCTGTGTATTTCTCTGTGTATTTATCATGCGTATGCATGTGTGCAGTTACAGACGATCCCTATTCCTCCTTTAACCGTTTCGTAGACAAACCACCCTATTTCCCCCATCAACCCATCCTCCCACTCCTTTTGAGCGACGATTCGCTGACACGTGTAGTATAATGATAGTGACGGATACGCAAGCGTATGAGTTGAAACACGCGAGAGGAAACGAGATCACATTTTCCACAATCCCAGCTGTCACCATTGAATTTCGTGGCCACGTAAATTCAGTACAATACTTCCCCTAGAGGTTCCAATGAGTTCCAATGAGCTTCACGCCCCAACTTTCGACCCTAATGCACGTCAATAAAAAAGATAAAAAAAACGACAAGAATGTAATGAAGCTTTATTTGCTTCGACAATAACTGACACAATCGTTTTCATAATGTTGAAAGCGATTGTTTGTATTAACATACATGAATTAAAGAAAATATTCTACAGCACGGAAGAAGAAAATGTTGAATTTGTTTTTTGAAATGTTGTGGTCTTGTTTTAAGAGTAAAGATGAGCTTAAATACATCATTAAGGCTAGAAACGGACTTAAATTAAGGTGTAACAAAAAGAAACTGCGACAAAAAGAAGCTGTGACAAAAACGAGACTTTTTTTCTGTGAAAAGCCAGCTTCATTTCCTGGATTAAGTAAACAGCTCGAAAGTTTGTGTCATGGTTCAAGTGATGTAGGTTATAAAGGCAGATCTGAAGAAAAAATATCAGATAAAACAGGATAAAATAAGCAAAAAATAATAGGAAGGAAACTAATAAAAAAGAATATCGGAAACGAAAGAAGAAGGAAAGCGACTCAATCACCCTATCAAAGACTCTGAGTTGAGATCCCCATCGGATAACCAGAAGGATGGAATTATCTATAGAGCCCCTTTCCCTCTCTTATTGGATTCTACTCACTGAGCTATACGTAAAAAGATCGATGTATATATAACATGCAAATATGAATACAAATATAAATAGTCAAATACTGATTCAGATATACGAAAATGAATACCCAAGCTTGGTCCGGTAGCTTGATATGTACCTATTCCCTATATCCAATATTGTTTCTCAATATGGTACCTCGGTTTTTCAGGAATTTCGAGCATCGTGCTCACTTATCGATGCGGATAAAAAGGTAGCTTCACAGAGAAAACTGAATGGTCAAACTGATCATGAGGGTCAGATGATCAGCATTAATGATAGGAGCCTTCCATAAGATAGTCAAACTGAATATCTGGATATTCAATTTGAACATAGGGATAACCGGCTTTACTATCCCAGATATATTCAGGCTGATTATATATCTTAGAAGGCTGTCCTATATTTTACCCTCCAGATGATATCAGTTTGACTATAATCCAGTTTTTTTCGGGTCTGTATCTATGTTGTTTTTATGAGAATATATTTATTACATCATCACGTCTTTCATCACTTGTTTTTTATCGTCGTTTTTGCACTTATTTTGAAGAAAAATGATCCAGAGGATTCTAGGAAATTTAAATCAAAGTATTTTCAAATGTTTTAATGGACCTGAATTTTCGAACGTTTAGATGAACAAAATATTTTTTTTCCAATTCTATTTTATCCAGGAATATTGTTCCAACTAAAAATATTATAACAACTGACATTACAAGTTTCTTCCATACAGAGTTATTTCCAATACACATAAATCAATATTTTGAAAATGTTTCTAGGTCAAAATACAATCAATACAAAAATTCATTCATTTGAATGTTTAAAAGTTTCCAGTCATATGTTTTAGATTTCAAAAGTTCCATAAAATTCTATCTTTATAGCATCTTTTTTTAGATATGATACACTTTCCCAATTCTCTAAAATTGAATCAGTGCATCTTCACTAATTATCAGTGACTCTTTTTTCACTGATTTCCAATATATTCACTGATTAAACTCATCAGAAAGAACTCATCACAGAGAATCAATGTAATTAACCTGGGAATCAGTGAAATTTCACCGATTTTTCACTAATTCTTTACAGAGAACATAATCGGCCAAAAAAGACTTCCATTACTACAAACCACAAAACTTTGCAGACATTCTCTAATAATCATAACACAATCTTCAATAGACATGAGCAAAAACAATAAAAACCCATCAATTACCAACTTAAATCCTTATAACAATCGCCGACGATCTACAACTTCGACCACACCAAGAAGGATGAAATGAAGGCTAAGGTTGGTATCATCATACGACAGTGAAGGGTCATGAGGGACAGAGAATAGTAATCCAATTTCGCTTCGAACAACAATAGAGGTCATGTGTATGAAGCCCGGATTACTGCTCTTTGTGCTCTCAATTGATCTGTAACCTAACATCAGCAGACAAGTATATTCACGTCTCGGAAAAGGAAGAAGCAAGCATTATAGGCGCGATTTTAAGTGCACGTTATACTAATGAAAATCGTGTAGAGTAGAAAGCTGTTGTGCGCGGGCGTCAAATTGGAACATCAGAGATAGATACACTGTCCTCTATATCTACACCTATATTACTTGCCGGTGGCTGACAAACCCTCGACATCTATTTCTCTCTCCCTCTCTCTATTTGCTGAATTCTCTCCGTTGGTTCGGTTCTCTCTCTTCGTTTAATTCTCCAACTCTCTTGCACCCCATCTTTCTCTCTCGTGGCCCTCCCTTTTCACCCACCCATTGCTACCCACTTTACGTCTGTCCCTCGGTTGGAATTCTCTCTCTCTCTCAGTTTATGTTTCTCCCTCCTGGTTTCTCTCTCTGTCTCCCTCCCTTCCTCTCTCTCTCTCTCTCTCTTCGTTTACTTTGGAGATATCGATTACCGGCTCAACTCCCAACCCCCATGACCCACCCCACACCATCAGCTCGACTGCCCCCATCCCTTTCCTGCACTATTCTCCACCCACTCACCCAGCTTGCTGCCTGGTTGCTTGCTTGGTGTCACATCAGTGTAGCAGTTTACAGGGATGTACACAAGCCGCGGGCATAAGGGTGCTTTCTTGGCGAGGTGAAGTTATACTGAGTCTGGGTCCTCATTCACCGAGTCTTGGGAAGCTGGGGTCGCCCCGAGGAGGGACAAACCACTCGCTAAAGTTACTCTTTAGAGGAAGCGGGAAAGAGAGGAAGACAAACGCGGAACGACGATTTAACAATAATCACGCCGGAGGAATTCCGCGCTCGTAAGCTTGTTATTCCTATAATAAAATGAATAAAATCGACCTTAGCGAGTCGATCTCAACTGTAGTCGATTCTCAGGAATTCGTAATGAATGGGAAAATGAATCGAATTTTTACAGTTACAGGAAGCTATAGTTATCTTATTCTTTGATGTTATTGAAAAATAACAACTTTCATCATTTTAGATTTAGAATTTTTCCCGATATTACTGATATTTCACGACCTGAATGTGGGAGCAAGCGTGTTCGATAATTTCCGCGTGTACATCGTTTCAATCATAGAGTGGATATATAACATCCTGTCACGCTGCTTCAGTTTACGTAAGTGCCATACTGCACATGTGAATATTAGAGTACGAGGGTGTGAATTTGCATTTGTATGCGTGCACGAGGTCGAAGGAAAAGGAAAGAGGATGAATTTTCCGAATGCAGAGAAGCCGTTACACTCCGATCGAATCGATTGAAACGAACTGCACCAACCAATCCAATACTTCATTCAGAGCATTCAATTTCCGGGATTAGCGCTTTTCAAGTGACACTGTGAAATCGAAGCTCGAAACTTACCAAGTCAAATTTGAATAGTCAGAAATATCCTGAAAAGTGTATATTCTATCGCGGAAAGTTTTAATGACCAAGAAGTTCATATTTCTTTTTAATTGAGAGAATAATTGTTTTTTTAATTGGTGTTCAAGCTGTCTAGCTTCAGAATAGAATCAGATATTCGACGAACACTGATGATACTTTAGAAGAATGTGATACATAATGTCGTGAAACAATGTAAAGGTCTTGATTTCAATTACTTCTCACTCCCACGCAAGTTGTTTATCGAGGTCAATAATTTTTATGCTCGGAGAGTTCAATGAGTACTTGACTCTGACATTCTTCATCTGGAGTATTTTGTGATTTTGGAAGGATTACATAATAATGCTTATATGACTAAAATGAATCAATTTCGCCATGCAATTGCAATGCAATGATACAGTAATGTTGCACAGAAAACTTTGGAAAGTTTCGGAAACTATGAAAGAATCGGTTATAATATAAAAGTATTGCTCAACATTGCTGCATTTCCGAGAATATTGCCAACGATGTCATGCAATATTGTAATTACATACATTGTTGCAATAAATAAAAAAATATATCTGGTATTGTAATGCAAGCAGTGAGTTTACATGCAAATGATAAAATTTAAAGCATGCCTATTGCAACAGTAGTGCCAGTAGTCAACAGTTTACATAGAGTCGAAGACCATCAAATTGATTTTACGTTTATTGTACTGTAATATCAAGTGTCGTCAAATTCCACTTTCAAAATAATTGCAGCAGTAATAGTTGAGCGAGTATAAAAATCATTTATGTAAATGGCGAGAATTATATAAATTTTAATTTCAATTTGCAAGTTCGATAATTGAAAATAAAAAATATACTAAAATATGTTTTTTGATTTATATAATATATTCAGGAGAGAATTTTGAGAAAGGATGTGATGACCTTTTTTTAAATTGTGATTTGAGTGGACAAGATTCATTTCTAAATTTTAAATTTCTGTTAAATTTTCTAATTTTCAAATTCTAAAAATGAATTTTCACTTCTTCGCTCTAATTACTCTGAAAAAGTCATTCCTTGTAATCTGTTGAAACAAGTGGTACTCAAAAATGTATAATACTCACGACGTAATCTCTAACCATTGTATAATGTCGTTGAAGGTCGTTTTTCTCATTTGCGAGCTTCTCGAAATCCATTTTCAACCTAGAACATAAAAAACGAAAAAAATAAGTGACACGCATAAAGGTTAGTATATATACGTGTGTTACGTCCTCTCATTTCTTCGCGTTTCTCCTCGGGGGATTTCCGACGTTTCGAAGTCGAAAGCGAGAGAAATAACCTCTTGGGAACGCGATCGCTCGTGAATGTGTGAGAACTAAGAGAGAGAAAACTACTGTGAAAGAGGGACAAATATATATCGGGAAAAATACAGAGAAAGTGGAAAATAAATGTAGAGGGAGTTTAACATTCTGTATAAAAAATGTATAATAACTCTTTCCGAGGGTCAACATTTTACGTATTATATTCTTTTTATGTGTATTCTCTATTTTTTAAGGGTGCACTTTTTATAGAGAGAGATTTTCATAACTCTTTCACGTCTTTTCAAGCCACTTAAGAGGAAACTTGCGAAATTAATTACAAAAAGCATCGTAAAGAAATGAAATTCACCCCTTCAATCAGGGATTGAAGGGTGAATTTCTTCCTTCAGTTTTTAGAAAAAAATTAAGTCTTTTTTATATTCTCATCTTTTTAACTGATCTTCATTATAAATTCAGGGTGGCCACTAGATTCAATTTTTCAATTTCACTGACATTTCCACAACATTTCCCTGATTTTCAGACGAATTTCCCTGACTTTAAATCTTTTGAAATTGAAAATCACTTCACATTTAACATTTGTAAAAATCTCTTGAATTTACAAGAACTTTTGAAGAGATCTTTTAAAAATCATTCCAATTTCTTGAAATTCCTAGAAACATCGTAAAATCCCACGAAATCTCTTCTGATTTGTTGATATTCCATGCAATTTCTTAAATTTTGACTAATACTTTAAAAATTCCTCAAAATCATTTGAAATACTTTCAAGAAGACTTCAAAATCTTTTAAAATTCCTAAAAACCTCTTAAAATTTCCTTTAATCCTTCAAAATTCCACAAAATCTTTTGGAATATTTTTTAATTCCACGAGGGATTTTAAAATCTTATAAAATGCACAACAATTTCTTTCAATGATTGGAAATCTATTGAAATCTCTTGAAATCCTTTCGGAGTTCACAAAAAACTATAAAATCGCTTAAAATACGTAAATATTTCTTAAAATTCTTCAAAGCCTTTTGAGATTCCTTAAACTTCTACAAAACCTTTTATAAATCATAAAAATTTTGTAAAATCTTTTAAAATTCCATAAGAAAAATTTAAATTCTTTAAAATCACAGTTTAAACTAACTAAAATTTCTTAAAATTCTGACAAGCCTTTTAAAATCCTTTTAAATTCCACGAAAAATGTTTAAATCCTTTAAAATACGTTAAAAACTTTTAGAATTTTCGAAAACTTTTCAAAATTCCCTAAACTTCCTTAAAAATCTCTTAAAATTTCATAAAGTCCTTTTAAAATTCAACTAAATCTTTCACAGAGAAAAATGGATATTCAGGCTTAATATCTTTGATAATGAACTATACGACAGCCATCTAAGATATTCAGTCGCCGCAGTATCTGGATATTCAGCCTCAATATCTTAGATATTGTGGATCAATTTTTTTTTTAACATTTAATATGAATATCTATGGATATGTAGGATTAATATCTAGATATTTAGGATAAATATCTAGATATTAAGGGTGAATATATTGTGACATTAAATTTTTTACTACCTGAATTTTTTCTCCGTGTTTAAGTATTACACAAATCTCTTGTAATCACTTAAAATTCCTAAAAGCCTCTCAAAATCCTTTAGAATTATTGAAAATGTCATGAAATCATTATAGAAACCTATTAGAGAATCTCAGAGAATATCTGAGAAATCATTCATAATCCTTCTAAATATTTTGATACAGTTTCTAAAATTTGTTAAATAAATTATAAAAGTTATATATGTAATATGACAGAAACAACATAGTTAAATGTCAATTTCTATTTTCCCCGACAACTACTCACATTTCCCTGTCATTTTCCTGACATGCAGCCACCCTGAAATTGTATATAGAATGAAATCGAAAAGGAAATGTAGATAAACAGAAAGAAAGAATGAAGGAGAGAGAGCAAGCGTAGATAAATATGAAAAGAAAGACGAGCGAAAACGCAATGGGTGAAGTTGAGGTGTGATGAGGCGAGATCAGGTTACTTGGGGGGTGGGTGATGTTGCTGTTGGTGGTGATGGAGATAAAGGTGTGCTTTTGAAGTTGAAAGGGGATGAGGAACGTTGGCGTCAATAAGCAGCGCGCACGGGATGAGAAAGTACGGAGGATAAGAAAAAGAGAGAATGTGAGAGAGAAGAGAGAAACTCACGAGTGGTACTGTTGCTGGATGTAATTGAATTCCTCTTTGATTCTCTCGCAAGTGGCATCCACCGTGAACTTCAGCCCCCCCGCAGCCCCACCGCTTCCTCCGCCACCCTGCAACAAGACCAGAGAAAAATTCTATTAGTATATATATATATAAGACAAAACGCACGCGCATTCCGTTATGCAAATAGCGAATTGCATATAATATCCTGCTTTTCAAATTTCAAACAATAAATATTCTTCCTAATAAGAAATATGCTCTGTTCATAGATTTCTTGCCAAATATTATTAGCAAATAATGATGTGTGATACTATAAAAAAAGTTACATGTTACATCCTCGTACCTGTCTCGAAGAACTGCTTAATCAGATTTGAAAAGATCATATTTCCATTGATCAGTATTTGTTCAAGGAAAGAAAAGATGATTCGCTAAATCTACTACGATATCTTGTTTTGTCATCGAGTGCCCCTCATTTGGCTTAATCCTCGATTTAATCTAAGGTTCGAAAGGATGGACCACAGTATAGATCTCGGCTCTCAGTTTTTGACTTTTTTTTAATCTCCACCTCTGGCCCTGGGGCGAGGAGCGTGCGGCCTTGGTGTTCGAGTCGAATACGACAAGAGCAGAAGACTCTTATCCGCATATAGTTATATAACTAATTTTATACTCTCATGGGAATGAATTCTACAAGCTCACACATTTTACAACAGCTCAGATACACAAACACGTCTATACTAATGCAGAAGGAGCCATAAGAAAGGATGTGCAGGTATAAAGAGAGAGGACCTCGGAGAACCAGAATTATGGACCAATAGGGGAAGGATAAAGGACCACGAAGGCTTTCTTAATGAGATCCATTCCATCAGGTGTGGTACCTACATCAGATCCTGGCACCAATATCTTGAAACAAGAAAATTCAATCTTCCTTAATATTAGCTGAAATCTTCCTTATTTTTTGAAAATTCCACTCTTGAATTTCACGTGGAACTCTTCAGCTAGGAAAGAAGAATTCGGACAACAATGGTGCTTGAGAAGATAAAAAACAATAATAGAAAGGGTAACAAACCCAAATTGTCTCGTTAGTAATTGTCAAGATTTTCAAATGTCTTTATTCCGAGTTTGTACCAAGAACCCTTTTTTTTTCTGCAATATCTTCAAAGGGAGGATCGGTTTACTTTGAGGCCGCCCATCGCACTGAACACTGCTGTAGCAGAAATTATTGCAGTGAGATCCCCTTTCAAATGACAATTATTATTGTGGTCTGCCCGCCGCTCGTCGTTTCGTTCCACTCAGAGAAGATCGATCCGAGATAAACGGTCACGACAGTGGAAATTAATAACTGCAGGAGTTTCGTGGCCTATGTGCTGAGCAAAGCAATAAAAAGAGTCTCTATATGAAAGAGCGATTATTTATAAAACATGGCATGCGCAAATGGTCACGTATTCGTGAATAAGTGTAATGAAGGCGATCATTAAAATCACATCTTCAATTATTAACATCTAACAACCACATTTTTTTGCAACTTTCTAATTTTATCACATTGATAAATACCGTGCTCGGTGAACTTTATGGGGAGGAGGAATGATAGTACAAGGAGATATATAGGCAATGTTTCTAGACAAAATTACGTTACTGCGAACGTGATAACTTAATAATAACAGAGGGAAAGAATTTTGATTTGTAGAGGACGTGATTTACATGAAAATTGCTGCGTGCAGGGAGTATCAGATATCCAATCGAGTTAACCGTCAGCGTTGGAACAACCTGTTCGATGACTATTCCGTTTGATGATTGCAACAAGTGAAGCGACCATATCTATCCCACCCTCGTAATCGTCCCCCATCACCTGAATTCAACAAGTGGCCAAATCATTCTCTTTCTGACTGAAAGCTTCACCAAATAAAAATCATCAGTCATTAATATTATTTAGCTTTAAATCATTATACATAATTACTTCATTACTTGCATTTCCATCAGAAAATTCCGGGATTTTCTTAAATTTCCGATTATATTATATACCTTGCAGAAATAATCACTTATAATAATCCACTAAAAATTTCAAGAGAATTAAAAAATGAGATATGAATAAGAAAACATCTGTTAGAATTCCGTGAAATATTATTTCTTTCTTCATTATAAAAAATGTGTTTCACACATCATTATACACATGATTTAATTGAATACTATTTTCTCTTCATCTCTTTTTTTCCTAAGTGATTATAGGCACTTGTGTTTAAAAATGATTTTAACGCTCGAGGCTCTTCCTTTTTTTTCCACTGAAGGAGACTAATTATCGTTCGTAATTGTATGTTTAAGTGCATATCTTCTGGATTATTAATTCTTATTGCCTTGGGGCATCAACGTTATTACTTTAAAGTCGACGTGGGTGAAACGGTGGTTGAGAATTGCAACAATAAATTGTCGTTTGAAAGGAGATCCTCGCCGCTGTAATTTCTACTAAGACGACTGCCACAATGATGTGGCTTGTCACGATAATATCATTAATCTTGGATATTTTCTCGTTATTATTATTATTACCGCTACCTTAATTCATATACTGGGTAGCTAATGTGGGTTTTGATGGGAAAAAAAAACTATCCCAAGTAATTTCAGTTAACAGTGAACATTTTTTAACTGAAATTGAAAACTTTCAAATTCATTGAAAATTAGTTTTAGTCAATTTAGTAAGCTGTTTCACCGTTACGAAAAAATTGTAATTCTACCGTAATTAAATAAAGGTAATAAAAATAAATAAATAAAATTCAGTCCTGATTTATTCTCTATACGAAAATGTTGCATAGAAGATAAATTCGACATAATGAATGCAATATAATAAAATATAATAAACTTGCATAGTATATTGAATTGAATTAGTAATTTAAAAAATGGCTCACGTCAATCCTGGAGTCAATTACCGTGATTCGTAGCTGCACAGCTTGAGGTATAAAACGGCTTTATAAATACTTGGGCGGAAACTTAAATCACCCGTTCCGAATTTAGAGTCTGCCAGGAGAGAAGGAGGCCATCCGCCAATCGCGATTCATTTATCGCTGACGTATTAATTTTATTGGTCGATCTCACGATATCCAGTAATTCCGCATGCACTGTGATACGAATTACTTTTGGATAATATCCGTGACTGTTTTAATAATGTTTTTATCCATTCTTAACTTACAACTTGCTGGTGCATTGAAAACTATATCGGAATTCAGTCTATTGTAATTTATTATGTTCAAATTTAAGAAATTCAAGTAATTCAAGAAATTTAAGAGATTTAAGAAGAGATATGAATGAATGGTTTAGAATCACTCCGCCCCTGCCTACAAAAGGCAAAAATCACGGCTGAAGACCATTATCTTCTTTACGATTCGCACACCCTTTATCTTCTCGCAATTCTCTGCAACAAAGTGAACCAGCCGGTTTTCGATACCTCTCTATACAGACTCACACACGTGCACATGTAAATCCCTTGAGTACATGATTGCAAAAACCAAACTCGCGCATCGCGCACACGTGCTGGCATGTGAGCACGTGTACACGTGTTTCATTAAGCGGAAAGAGTATCACGAAAGTGTTAGTACTTTGCTCACGATAAGCTATTATGCTGAAGTAAAAAAAAAGAGAAAAATATATACTGTAATACTGCAACGAGCAAGGGACACGAAAAGGAAAAAAATGTGTTGCATGAGTCAATTGAGTCACGCACAAAACATACTAAATCCGAGTTTAATCGACGAGGGTAAACCAAGAAAGTTTATAGAAAGAAGCGACTATCATTTTCCCCGAGGGGTCGATCACTCGATATTCCCTACACTCCCTAAATATTCCCATGTCTTCTTTCAATATTCCCAGATAATCCTGGTATTCTTGATATTTTTTATATATTCCTAAATATTCTTGACATTCTTTATATTCCCCTCGATATTCCCAAATATTCTTGATATTCAAAAATATTCCGACATTATACACCTAATGATAATAATTATAATGTTATATAATTATAATGTAGAGTCATTCAAGTATATGGAGTATATATTTTCCGTAAAGGACAATAGAGAGTTTAAAGTGAAACAAATGTGACGATTGTGAAGCAGTTTCCAAATGTTGAGAAAGCACTGTTTGTACTCAGATGGAGTTGGGTTTTGGACTTTATTATTAATACCGAATTATATCCCGAGTACAATGAAAAGGAGTAACTGAGTAACTAACATTCGCGATGGTAAACATAACGTTTCTAGTAAGTTCTACTTGCAATATTATATTATAATGAAGCGCGTGTCCGACCATACACATTCTTACTACTAGCGATATGCTCCTTTAGCACAGAGTTATTTACGTCTGCTCTTAGCCTTAAGACGTTAATAAACTGTTAGTTTATAACCGTCATAAAACAGTAATAAAATGTTAGGTTCTTTACTGGTTTCAGGCATTCTGTGCTTCTTATGGGTGTAATCTGCTTGGTTTTTCTTGAGAAAATGGAATTCTAAATATCGTACTTTTCAAACAAGCACCATAACCGAAACCGTCGTATATAATATCAAGTTTTATATGTTCTGTGTTAAACAATTGAACATAATAAGTTTATTTTATATATTATTGTTATTATTTGGGCAAGGCTAATAAAATTAAGTTTTCAAGCACTACGATATAAAACCTATTGTAATTATATCCGCCCACTTAATTAAACTATTTTCCGGGTTTAAAAATTAATTCCCAAGATATCTTTGAAGTATAGCAATCATTTAGAAACATAAAGTAAATTTCATGTGTTCGTAGATTGTATCAAAACAGGAAATGTTGGCAGATGGTCAAAATAGAAGTTTCTGCTAATTGCTTTAGTATTTTTGCTGACAATGCGATAGAAATAATTTGCGAATGAAGCTGGAATCAAATTAAATGCATCATCGTCATGTGCATTTTATAATAACAATCGTAGAATACAGAAATATATGCCTTAGTCGAAACAACTGTGTTTATGTCATTTTAATTGCACACGTGTATAGTTTATCTGAAACTATACCCAGTGTAACCATTTACAACAATATGTATTTGATATATTTTGTATGCACTTAAAAAACTGAATATTAACCCGAATGTTTTAATTTAATATCTAAATATTATATTCAAATGGTCGTCCCATAGTTTAAGACCCGCAGATATTACGGGTCACATAGTATCCAATTTTCCCCGAGACTACTAGGAACAC
The DNA here is from genome assembly GCA_900474275.1 of Synergus japonicus. Lineage (NCBI taxonomy): Eukaryota > Metazoa > Arthropoda > Insecta > Hymenoptera > Cynipidae > Synergus > Synergus japonicus. The sequence goes on from UCOH01012237.1 coordinate 49,045, forward strand.
GCACAATCGTATATGTTGACGGCTTTTATGTGCTTATGACTATTACGAGACGAGAGACTATAAAGGCGACAGAAGTCACGCAATGAAACATGTCCCACATCTCCCCTTCAATTTAGATGAGAATAAATCTAATAAAATTTTGTAGGCGCATGAATATGCCCCAAATTTTATTTTCCCTAAAATTTATTTCACCGAAAATCAGTTGATCGAATAGCAATTTGATATAATTTTTATATTTCCGAATTATCGTTTGACATAATTTTTATTTTATTAAATTTATAATTTGACATAATTTATACAATACCGAATTACTGTTTAGCATAATTTTTATTTTTCCGAATTCGACAATATAAAAATTATAGCAAATTGCTATTCGATCAAATGATTTTCGGTCAAATATAAATTTTAAGGAAAATAGAATTTGGGGCATATTCATGCGCCTAATATATCTAATAACATTTTGACTTTATAGTGAAAAATTAACTTATATTCAAATTTAACTTTTTGAAAATTTCAAAATTTAATATTTTTAACAAGTTTGTAATTAGCTACCTTATTTTGTGTTCGAAAGCAAAAAAAATTCCGGTACCGGGAATCGAACCCGAGCCTCCTGGGTGAGAGCCAGGTATCCTAGCCACTAGACCATACCGGAGTTGAAGTCTTTTCACAAAAACCAGAGATGCAGCTTCCCGTCTCAGTACCTTACAAACTGTCCCCTCTACCGTTCCTTTGATCTCAGAATAATAATAAGAGTAATAATAATAAGAGTAATAA
>UCOH01012238.1:0-36793 GCA_900474275.1 Synergus japonicus
TTCGTACGCAGTGTGTGAGATCGATGTTATTTTTGAAGTGTCTTAATTAGACTCGAAACTGAACGTCTACTTTTAGTTAAACCTTTTGTAATCGGTTTACCTTCGAATATTTCTACTTATTCTCCTTAAATATTTATGTTAAATTACTTAATTAACATTCGCGAGTTTTACTTAATTTCTTCCCTTTTCTCTACAACCCATCCTCGTTATCCATCCAGATACAAGAGACTCTATTATCAGTCGTTTTCACTTACATATCTTTATCTATTTCCTATTATTTATACACATCCTCAAAAACTTATTTATCAGAATAATATTTATCACTCAACTGTCACTAATTTATTAATCAATCCCATTTACTAAAACACTGTTCACTTCCCTTTTATAAATAAACAATTTATTCTATAAATGTTTTCTACTAATAAGCACGATTTTCATACTTTATTTACATTTTTAAATCTCCCGCTTTTCACTTTCTTTCCAATTCGAAAAATAAATTTGAGGTTAGGTATATCTATAATCAGTCACATTTTACTCACGCACGTCCATCTTCATAACACTTTTTCTCACCAGCACAAACTATACCACTTTTTGGCCAAATCGAATCTTGGTCAATCGAGATTTTGTTCGATTGTATACCTACCAAAAAAAATCATGGCATGAAATCTCGAATTGAACAAAGTCGAATATCGAAAAGTCTCGAATTTGTCTCGAAAAGTATCGAAATAAGAAAAAGAGCATTGAACATATTGAATGTAGAAAAGAACATAGTACATAGAAATGGTACAGATAAACTCCCTGAAGTAGAAAAAAAAGCTTACAGTAATTACAGAAATCCTCATAAAAAGATATAACACATAATCAATGAATAAAATCCCAAAAATATACCTATGTAACATTTGTCACCACCTACGAATTAAGTGTTTTGCATGCTCACAGCTTTTCCGTGCATGGTTTGAAAATTCTAAAAAAAATTATGCTAGTTCAGTGGAACATAGGCTACTGAAATTTCATTGATTTGACATTGTGCTTTGATTTTTAACTCAGCAAGAAAATCTCAAAGTCGTGTCACCGCTTTCACAATTCAAATGTCCACTCCTGGGTCTGGAGTTGTAGAAAATGCGCGCAATTACCTTGGTAAAAAATCTTTCGATTTTAAGCTATATTTTGGTTGCCATTAGACACAACATAAAGGAAAAACATGTGTTCTCAAAATTACATAAGTATCACACATTCAAATATGTTGGGGAGAAGAAGTTTACCACGTAGGAAATTAAAATCCCAGTGCGCACAAAAGTTATGTCCAATTTAATGCTAAAATGTCTACTCCAGCGCCAGCATCTGTACAAATCGCGCGCATCAAGATAAGATTAAATTTTCTAATGGATTTGGTGTATTTCGGTTGCCAAAATATGTTCCTAAAAGGAAAATTGTGTGCCTCTAAAATCATGTGAATTATGTAAAAATTACAGTTAAAAAAAGTAAAAAAATGATTTTTCTTCAAAAGTGAAATGCTTACAAAAAAATTCATTATACAAAAAGTTCCGTTTTTTTAAAGGAATAACTTTTGCATAAACATTTTTTTCAAAAATTCAGAATATTTTGAAATATTACAAAAATTAGGCAAATAATGGAAAGCGCAATTCTCAGCGCATTAAAACAAAAGTCTTCCAAATTTTCGAGGAAAATGTGAAAATTTTAGGACGAAAAGCTTAGAAGAGACGAGTTTTATTCATAAGGCGCCATTTTGAATTATTCAAAATTTTGACTTTCATATATCACGAAAGAGCCAATCACACTTTGACCACGCTTTTTGTCATGTATAAAATGTTCAAAAAAAGCTACATGTATTTATTTCTTTTTAAAACTATCTACGTATTTCACTGCACTTGAACACAAAACTAAGATTAGGCAGAGTAGGCAAAAGAAACATACTAAAAATTAGCTTTCACTTTTTTGTGATATTTCGTTACACTTTGTAAAAATAATAAATAACATAATATATTTTCTGTTAACTGCTGAATTTTTGTTGCCTTATATTCCAAATGGTCAGGATATACAATTCAGTATTGGAAAAATAACGGAATTGATTTAAAATAAAAGGTAGAGTATCATAACTAATAATTTAGGAATAAACTTACGAATTTTTAAAGAAAAGTTTGCATTATTTTATGGCAAATACTCTTTATATATTTTTAATCAAAAATAGAGTAATTTACACACTATTGAAAAGTATCCTGAACATTTAAGAAGGAAAAACAATTCTATTTCACCTCCAATTTCAAAAATATTATTAATTAAATTAAATTGATGGACTTATTTGTTTCGATATTTTATGCAAACTGCGCACATGTGCAAAGTTATTTACTACCCTAAAAAATGAGTTTCTATATGTATGTAGATTGTAGGAAAAAAGTTTGAAAAGTGTGCCTCATTATTGATTTTGTAATTTTTTTTTGAGAGAAAATGACACTTTTCGTCCATAAAAAAACCACCTAACTCGGAAAATGGTCTTTTAAGATAAATCGCTTCAAAGATTACAAACTGTTGTATGTCTAAGAAAATAAGAATTTTGAAATAAATTCTTTTATGAACTGAAAGTATAACTTACTGAAAGTGAAATCCTGTTGAGAATATAATTTTTTTTGAATAAATTATTTTAATAATTAAAAATAAATAAACCGAGTTAGGTTGTTTTTCCATCCACTGGGTATAATAGGTATATATTTTTATTAACATTGATACGATCCCCTTGCACCGAGAATAGGTAGAGAGTGGGGATGTATCGTAAAGAGTACGTTAATAGGAGCACGAATTCGAGAAGGCACTATTGGAGGTAAGCACAAATTCAGGGGAGCACTAATTAGGGGAAAGCACTAATTATGGGAAGCACTGAATTGTGAAAGCACAGATTTTAATATTTAATAAAAAAAACTAGGCCGGGTTACTTTCTAACAAAAATGGTTTTTATTTGGTCCTGTTCCCTGACTGGATGGGAGGAGCGTGTTGATCCGATTGCATAGGCAAGAGCGCGTCAGGTAGTCGCTGGAGGCCGGTAAAAAGCTAGAGGCACTGGTCCTTTGTAGGGGCTCGAGGGTCGAGTCCCTAAGTAGAAGGTCCTGAAGTGGCAAGTCCGGCTGGAGTGAGTCAGAGTCCATCTGATTGAGAGAGCCAAGTGGTAAGGCTCGTGGAAGGCTCCGGAACTGAAGTATCACTTTCGAGGTACCGAATTGAAGTGTCACGGTCAAAGGTCCCGACTGAACTGGTCAAAGTGCCGAACTGAACTGTCCGTTAGGGCCGAAGGGCCTCCTTTTATCTCTGTACCTGGAACGCGTCCCAAGCTTCCCCTCCTTTCTGCCTCTGATACTCGACGGACGCTTCCGCCTATGCTCCTGTTCTCCAGTTTTTACATAAATAATTAATTCTAAAACATTTTTGCAAGATCTATTCGTTCTTAAATCTAACTTATCACGAAACGAAATTTTTATCCTATTTTTCCTTCTAGTTACCAATTTAACAGGAAAAGATTAATGATTAATTCCCTACTAAACATTTAATAATTATTCGCCTGATTATTTAATTAATTAATTGTTGCTTATTCTAATTATGGCGCTATTAATTACCACTTAGGAATTTAGCGAATTGTTAACAATAATAGTTCGCCAAGCTTTCACTCAAGCCAAGCACAATATTGGAGCGTGTGTCAAGGTGAATACGAACTTGAGATTTTACCCTAATAAAATAACGTAAGCAGCGTTATCCAAGCCTATTAACTAAATGGGACCGAGCTAAGGGATTATCTTTGGGTTTAGTGCGGCCCAGTTTAAGTGAAATCTGTTGCTTGGGTAGAGGCCTCCATGGGCGGAGCACCCTAAGTACTCTAGGTCATTACTGCTGGCCCATCTCGTTCGGATCTATGTATATTCTAATTCTAATTTTATGAGTTGGCAATGTCGTTTTAACTATACGCTTTGGCGTATATCAACATATTATATTTAGGAATGTGCAAACAGTTTTATTGTTTAGTTATTACTTAGTACTGTTTTACTCAATAACAAATTATTAAAAAATAATTTTAAATATTTTTTTCTAGGCACATGCGTGAGAGCGGGTAGTGATTTACGAAGTCAATAACAATTTTTAAATTTATTTCAAGTTTGATCCTAACTAATCAGTTTTTGCAGATACCGAAAAATTAATTTACAGAAAAACAACCTAATCCGGAATAGGTTGTGGTTTTATCCGACGCTACATATATGAGCAGGGAGCGGTCGACCTTACTGTAAAGTTGTGCACTAAGGTAGTCCTTATTTTTCGATTTTCGATTCTTCGTGGTCTCCACCCCTTAAGGCCTGATTACACGCTTTTAGGAAAAGGTCCTTCTTCTCACTCTACCATGTGACTATCCCATAAGTATGTCTCATTCTCGCATATTTTCCAGGTAAAATGTGTGGAAAATGTGGAATGAGACAAACTTATGGGATAGTCATACGGTAGAGTGAGAAGAAGGACATTTTCCTAAAAGCGTGTAATAAGGCCTTTATTTTATTATAATGTCCAAAAACATGATCTTCACCAAATTTTAGCGAAATCGGTTAATATTAATATTTACCTCAAAGCACTCAGTTTCTTACGCAATTAACATGGGGAAAAGTACCCTCCAACTTCAAATGCCGGAATTTTTTTTATATTTCACCGGAATCCGTTGGCTCTATGCAATTGTGATCTTTAGACGTGATGACAATGAACACTCAAAATTTTGAAAAAATTAAAGATGTCTGCCAATTTTTTTTACTCATTATTTCTAATCTATTATTAGTAATCCTAACTTTCGTCACTAGACTCTTTCCAAAAATGTATTTTACGTACTGTTTAAATTTGTAAACATTGCGCAACTTTTTGAAAATAGTAATGAGGTACCCATTTTTACTTTAATGATAATTTCGAGACAGTTCCAACCATAAGCTTTGTAAAATATAATTGATTTTTCCTAAAAATATCTAGATTTTAGAACGAAAAGCTTAGAAAAGACGAGTTTTATTCATAAGGCGCCATTTTGAATTATTCAAAATTTTGACTTTCGTTTATCATGAAATATGTTTCTTTGTAATAATATAGTCTTTCAATTGACATTTGAAAAACGTGATCGAGAAACAAAGAAGTAATGAGTAAAAAAATTCTCCTAAATACTATGACTCGATTCTATATGGAACCCTGGAACATATACTTGTCGAAAACACTCAGGGTGCTGTTCTATGATAGCAGAAAACGCAATGTAGAAAGTCGAAAATCATCAGAGTGAAAGAGAAAGAAAATTTGCGTGTCTTTCACTCTTATGTTTTTCTGCTTTCCACCCCAGTCATAAAAATTGAAATAAAAAATTAACTTTAAAAATTGGTATGGAACTTCTCAAAAGCTTACTTCAAAAGATCATATAGGTTATATAGCCAAAAATATCTGTGAATTCGATGTCGGGTGTTCCATTTAACTATATATTTATATTTTTTCTCCTTATTTTTTGAGTACTTTGCTTTCTCATTATGATGAAGTTACAAATGAAATTGCTTCCTCATAGAGGAAGCATTAACGATTTTCCTAAATATTTAAAAATATATATAATTATTTTTTCTCGAAACAAAGAATCTTTTAACCTCATAGTTTATATATTTTTAAGTAGGCAAAATTTATTTATATTAGATTAATTACCTTTATACGATGTATCCAATTTAAATTTTGAGTCTTTAATAATTAATTTATTAATTATTTATTTGTCTTTTTTTTTTGTAAAATCGAATTAAATTTAGTTTCTGAATTATCTCTTTGTACAGCAAACTAATGATTTTATAAATTGCTGTATGAGTTATGTAACGTTCTTTTCCGTAATTTGATTGATTATTGCTCATTTGCTATTCTTTTGTTTCTGATTTTGTTTATTAAATATATTCAACTGTTTCTCATGAAATCTGGTCTCGATTTGGCTTCAAATTTCACCTTCGATGTTATCAATCGAGAAATTCTCTCTTACAGACTTATAGTTGGGAGTTACAGAATACCATCTATAACCCTCATATCTTTCATAAGTTCCGGAGTTTTGTGTAATCAAAGGATTTCTAGTGTGAAATTTAATCTCTCGCGTGGCCATATTGTCCATTTGTCTGCTCTGACAGTGATATTTTTTTACGTTTGAGAATATAAAGATTATTACCAAAATTATTCAATTTACCAGTCTCAAATGTTTATGACAGGAAAGCCTGAAATTAGGTAATTATTCCTTACTTTATTATAATCTTTGCCCAAGTATTTCCTATACATATAGGAAACGTCATTGGCATAGCCACGACAAATTTAGAGTTCGATTATCCAATACCCTTAAGAGACGAGCTTTATTCGGCCATTTCTGAGTAGTTATTTTGTATTTTTAGCTCAAGTAATAACTAATCGATCGTCAATATTTCTTGCTACTAAACTGCACACTTGTTCAGCAAATATTTATTGTTTAAACTAATTTACTTAATTAATTAATTATTTAAGAATTTTTTAATAATGAAATTTCATTTTTTCAACAGAGTCAACTCCAAACATCTCATTGTCAGAAATGCTTGTGCCCTTAAACTTAAATATGAGCACAACTGAAAGCGCGACGACCGCCATACTAGTGACGACGAGTAGGGACACGTCTACTGCTACGATTACACGAATATCGCTGGGTCTCTTCCAATAACGACGCGCTCTACTAGGATACATATTCAGGCTTTCACACCGATGCAGAATTCTGTTTCTGGATCGAGCAGGAGCTCGCAAGAAGAGCTGCATTCTATGAAAACTACCTTTTTCTGAAGTGCTTCGTCGAGGACGCATTCGACGGAGGACTACCAAGTGGCCCCAAACGGAACCCCGTACTCCACTGCGCACGTGTCGCGCTCGAAATTTGTTTGATTGCTATTCGGGCGCAATTTAAAATGCTAAAAAATATAATTTCTTCAACACATGCACGAAAACCCCGTATTTACGAGCTGAAAGTTGCTGTTTCCAGAGCAGTGAAACAAACTGGGAAAAAAACTCTATCGGGAGGTAAAAAAACTAGCGACAGTTCTGCCTCTGGCGGAGAATGTTGTAGTTGCGCTATTCTAACCTCTGGAAACAGCAACTTTCAGCTCGCTTTACACGCTCTCAAACACGTGGTTTCGTGCACTTTTTGTAGAAAATATCGTGTGCAACTAGTGATACAGGCGTTTTTTTCTCGCGCAACGTATGCGCCCTCGAGCTACGACTCGTTCTCCACACGTCACGTTCGACAAAAAACGCCTGTATGTTTAGGGATCATACATTTGATCTAAAAATCGAGTTTCCCTTCTACTACAACTTTGTGTTCTACGGCCGAGAATTACAATTTGCAAGTCATCCCCTCTCCTCGCTCTGCATAGCGACCGCCATACTTTATTCATTACTTTGTCACTTCGGTCAGAGATATAGTGAGAGTCGGTTGTGCATCTATCAACTGTGTGCACGGCGTTAGTTAATTAATAAAGAGTCGTTAATTACAAGAAGTATTTTAGTGAACTTTAATTACCCCTACATACATATATCTATAGACATATAGATATATTTTTATAGGAAGTGCCGATAAACGCCGCGGTACCAAGTCCCTATATATGTATCCCTTGAAGCATAATATACTATTTTATTTTTAAGTAAAAATAAATTATAATAAATATTTATTATAAGTAAAATAAACAGAAATTGTTACGAAATGCATAGCTTTGTTGTTTTGCAATAAATCAGTTTCGTTTTTTTTTTGGAAAAATCAAGTATAAATAGCTCACCACATACACTCTGTTTGCCCCATTGTGCAGCACACATAAGCTCTTAAGAGGAATCTTCACTATATTATTACCGATGTAGAACTCCAAGTCTTAAGGCTAGAGGTGGAATAGACACATTAACTTAAAATAAGCGGAAAAATATTATTTACCTGAGCATTCCTTACAGCTCGACATTTTGTTTCTAAAATAATTCTATTACACTTCTGAATTTCCTCTTCTTGCTCAAGCTTTAAAGTGGCAGATCTTTCCAAAAGGTGCATTGCTCGTTCACGTGCTTCTGCTTGAATATCTGTTAATCGTTGATTTTTGATGTCACTTGTCTTCTCACCTGATTGATTAATGTTAGGTTTTTGCATTGTTCGGTCTTTTACTGGACCCCATCTATTTCTTTCTATACAAATTAAATCTATCTCATTATCTAGAGTGAATGGAATTTTTCCCTGCTTCTGATAATATTTGAATTTATCTATGGTGATGATCTGGAGATCTGGTTGATGTAATCTCGTCGCCAAATCATTTTTATCTTTTTGGCAAATTTCTTCGCTTTTATCCATCTTTAACTAAGAAAAATATATATTTAAAATTAGAAAAATTTCCTAAAGTATTTCTACTAAACCTTATTTTAAACGCACCAGGGAAATTTCCGAAAACGTATATAGTACACAGTATATAAACACGTATTTCTCAAAACAGCTGTTTTCAAAGTCGGTGAGCAAGTTATCTCAAAAACGGCTCAACCGATCGGGCTCAAATTTTTACAACAAAGTTTAAAGATAGATTTTTCAGTGATTGATCGTAGCATTAGTTTTTCCGATAAAAATTTAATATTTTTTAAACAATTTTTCCGCCAAAATTTTCATTGAAAATCGAAACTATTTTTTGCGAAGCCGCCATTTTGTTAAAAATACCAAACCAGAGGTATCTTGCTCACCGTCAGACGCCTTTTTTTGGAGGCTCTTCCGGAGATCATGTACAGGAGGAGTCAAAATTATTATATCAAAAAGAAAATATACCTAAATGAAGTACAATATTACTACTTTAAGTGTTTTCCATTTGTTTATAATTCGAATAAAAGGCATTACCAGAAAAAATTCTTGAAAAATTGATTTTTTTTAAGCTTACAAGTGCGTATAACCCCTTAAGTGGTTAGTACCAAAGTTTTCACCTTTTTTTTTAAAGAATTTTATTATCAAATTAAAATTTATATTACAGATCCTAACTTTTCACACATGATTATAGATATAAAACACTATTAAAATTTTTTTTAATAATATATCTGGCTGGTATGGCTATCGGAAATTACACATTTTAAAAACTGGTGTACATGATTCAGAAAAAAACTATTGGACCGATCGGGCTAAAACTTTGATATTTTATTCTACACATATTGTAATGGTCCTCCATACTGAACGCCTGTGCATAGGCTATCAAAGCTATAGTTGCCGGCAAGCTAGAGAGCGGCCGGGATATCACTCGGTAAAGGCTTCGGATGGATTGCGCTAGGTGCGCGGAACCACGTTTTCCCGCGAACAACTTAGTTTCGCGCAGGGTTAAAAGACGAGCGTCCGATCCCTGCCGTCACTCGTTCACGAGTCGCCTTCGAGCTCAGGGTGGGCATGGCCCAGCACTCTTAAGCGACTCGGTTTTTGCTGACTAACCATAGTTAGGCACCTGAGATCGTCGAGAACTTTTCTTCATCCGACGTCACGAGGGACCACTACGAGAGCCAAGCGGAGCAACGTGGAAGCATTTTCGGAGCCAAGCAGCCATCTTCCGTACAACTCATCCAACCGCCAGGTAGCTAAAATTTGGGAAGTTTTGTACGCTGTACTCGGCTGAGGTTTCCCAAATTCAAACTTTTGCCATCATCACGGTAACGAGGTCGTGTTTGTCAAGTTCCTTTGTACGCTGTACCAGGCTGGGGGAACTTGACAAAATTTTAGAAGCCCGTTTTCGTTATTCGCCATATTTGTCAAGTTCCTTTGTACGCGGCGTGACGTCATAACTAGATTAGCTTGGTAGGATCGTTACTATTCGGAGGGACGACTTACATTCCGGGCAACACATCGCGGCATGACATCATAACAAGACGCTATTAACAAATATCATATCCTCGAACGGGTAATCTTCTCGCCGAGTGGTAATTTTACCATAAGTGACCACAACAAGATAAACACGTCATCAATCAAACGGACTTGGATTTGTACGCTGTTTGGAAATTACCAGAGCTAGGGTATTAAAGTTTCGCTGTTAGTTTCGTTGCGAATTAGAGGTTTGTATCACTTTGTGATAATTCAAGTAAATTTGCGTGGGGTTTTATAATTTAAATTCATCTTCGCTTTTCTACTCTCATATTTGGACTTAGAGACATTTGTCGTCCTCATGGTTTGCGATGAGTTAATTTTAGTTTATATCGAGTCTTTATTATCAATGAGTTTAAGATTGTGTCGAGCCTTTCCGTAGCCATGACACGGTACTGTCTTTAATCTTTTCACTTTATTAGAATAAACTTTGTTATTAGTTATTGAAATCATTACATATTTACTTGCCTCCCTCAGGAACCGTCCCACTCCCACAATTCTAGCCTATAAGAGGGCATAAGTTCTGTTATAAGAATATCCATTTGCTCTACGAGGACCAGCCCCATGAGGAGGAATTGTTACAATATGTTGCTATCGCATGAACCGAAATAATTGAAATACGAAAAAAAATAAATATAAAATGGCCGACTTGAAATTTTTTTACCTTTTTTTAATCGTAAATTGTTTTAAAAAAGGGATAAATATTAATCAATAATTATGATTTTGGTTCATGCCATAATGACATATGTGTAGAATAACATAACCAAATTTTAGCCCGATCGGTCCAATAGTTTTTTCTGAATCATGCACGCCAGGTCGAAAAACGTTGTTTCGAGAAAAACGCGTTAGCTTTTGATCTTAAGAGCATGTGTTACTACCATATGAGCAAGTTTTTAAACCCAGTTTTTTTTCTACAATTTATACATTTTCAAAAAAAATTTAGTCAAAATCCGTCCGTGTTCACGTTATTGACGGATGTGGACTATAATTTTTTTGAAAATTTAAAAATTGTAGGAAAAAAACCGGGCTTAAAAAACTTGCTCATATGGTAAGTAACACATGTCCTTAAATACAGGGTGATCGAATACTTTATTTACGAAAAAAAGGTTTAGATAAAAGCTGACAAGGATCGAGAGGGCCATTTAACTGTACCATCAATTTTGACCTTGAGTTCAATTTTCAAGGTAATTTGCTTCAAACGTTCGAGATGCTTACGTTGTTTTGCGTTTTTTGATCTGTTCTCGATATTTATGACCAAAATAACGATTAACCCAACAATTCTATATATATTTATTATAAGAATTTGGACTTTTTTGAAAATAAGTTTTTCAAAAATGTTCTTTGGTGCTAACTCCTTAATACAGAATGTCACTTTACGTTTCTCTAGAGGTGTAAAGTTAATCTTTCTTCCCTTTACATACGGTTTGAATTTTGATTATTAGAGAAACTGTACTCGAAAAATAAATTTTACAGAAATTATAAAAGTATTATATATTTTAACGTGGTGGATTTTCACCACATTGCTGATCCGTTTCCCAGATTGATTTTTGCTCGGGAAAGTAAAACAGAACAGCCAGTAAGAACCCCATTAGCTGTAAGAGTGTGAGTATTGGTGTGAATTTGTGAGAAATGAAGTAATTATGTACTATGTAAACTAGAATAAGTTTTCGGTTAAGACTGATGGAATTTGGAAATTTCTCAATGTAGAAAAATTCAGAGCCCAGGAGCGCAACAATAACGGGGTTAGGATACCCAGACAGTAATTCGAGTATACCTACTTGCAATATGCATGGATGTCGAAATTATTAGATGGATAATACAATTCTACAATAAACGCACTTTTTGAGGGTTTTTAATCTGTTCTTTTCCTATTTTTTATTTATTTTTAATGTGTAGGACGGCTCCCGACACCCACTGTTTTGAGATGCTTGTTGCACGCCTGTCTAATTCTGTCAACTTTTCAGGTGGATTTAAATTTACTTTGCCAAAGGCAAAAGAGGGAAAATTTAGAGGTTTTTGATAGAAAAATACAGAGAAAAGAAATTAATAAAGAGCGCTTGATCACCAGTTTTTCGAAAAATCACTTTTATAGTCCCAAAATAGCGTGTAATTATTTCCTGCCAGAAACGGCGGACATTTTGACTTCCATGACGTAAGAAACTATTCGTCGTCATTTCTATGAAGGCTGCACTGTGCTGACCTCGCTCGGGCTCGGCGATACATAGTTTCTTCCATCATGGAAGTCAAAATGTCCGCCATTTCTGTCAGGAAATAATTACACGCTATTTTGGGACTATAAAAGTGATTTTTCGAAGAACTGGCGATCAAGCGCCCCTTATTCATTTCTTCTCTCTATTTTTTTCTATCAAAAACCACTAAATTTTCCTTTTTTTGCCTTTGGCACAGAAAATTCAAAACTACCTGATATATTTGTGTCTTTCCATATATTTTGACAGTTTTTTACAGTTTGTTGACAATTTTTACTTTCAGATTCCATCGCACTTAAGAATAATATCATTCCCAGTTATATGGAAAAAGGCGAAATAATTATTTTCACAAGATTATTTGGATGGAAAGTACATCAGAATAATGTCTCTTTCCATCTTCGTGTACGAGCTGTCACTTTGAAACCGGAATCATAGTACGACATGCACGCCAAGTCCGACGAACCACATTGGAGATTCCGCAGCGGTTATTCAAATGTCAATTAAAAATAAATGTGAGTAATAAAATTTACTTTATTTTGTTTTCCAAAGAAATGGAGTATAAAATTAACGAACTATCAACTTAATTTTATTCTCCATTTCTTTGGAAAACAAAATAAAGTAAATTGTATTTCTCACATTTATTTTTAAGGGCAATGGAATTTGAAAGAAAAAATAGACAGAAACTGTCAAAAACTGTCAAGATCTGTGGAAAGAAACTAATGTTATCACCAGGATTTGGTATTGCTCTTTTGACGGGAAAAAAGAGCAAGCTGATCAATTTGTAGTTGCACACTTTGGAAACAAAAGGTGTAGAACAGGTCAAGACTCAGTTTTTCGATAAGACGAATATGTGAAGCGATAGAGATGAATAAAGATGCGCCTATAATGGCGGATATTTTGACAGCACGACCAGAAAATAATAGATTAATAAATAGATAGATATGAATTGATACAGTGCTGACCTCACTCAGCGATAGTTTTGGCGGGAATGATTTGAATTGTGTAACGAGAGGTTATACGCATGCGCGTGACACCGGCTCTCATACCGAGCCTTGCTAAACGCATCCCCCAATTGCACCTCTCTCTACTCTTGGCGTCGGCCATTGTTGGCCCTTTCATTAAAAGCAGTTGCTCTGCGTACATTTCTCAGTTCAGCTGGACGAGTCTCACCGACCAGGTCGGAGAGACTCTCGCCCAGTGAAAACTCATGCGCATTACCTATCGGTTGGTGCTACTATGATAGGCTAAGCGAAGGTGAAATCGCAAGGGACAGGCGCTTCTGTACTTATCATTTCTTGAACTGACTTCGTCTGAGAAGGATCGCCAATAAACAGACGTTCCTGTCATTGTCTATTCTAAGTTGAAGAAATGCCAATCGATGGGTGCTACCATGATTGTCATTTCTCGCAAAACCGTCACTTTCGAGTTAATTTCAAAGGTGTACGATTTTCACAATCAATAGGTGCTTCTATGGTTGTCAAAATCTAAAACAAAAATGATTAAATAGGTGCTTCTAATAATAATATTTGTCACCTGAGAAATTGCTTAGAAGTTTCTGTAAAAAACGAATAAAATAATAAGATTAGGGAAACTTGATTTACTCTCGTCAGGCGCTCCTGAGAGAGATAAATCAAACCGACTTAAATAATATTCGTTAGGTGCTACTAAGGATATTATTTAATATTATTAGACTAGGGAATTATACTAAAATATAATATACTTTGCCCACCGAACTGTCAACCTCTCTTTCCGCTTACCGTATCTACCGTTGAGGGGAAAACAGGTAACGTTGATAAATGTAATCTGTCACAAATCTCCTATATGCTGAGTCTAAGGACCGAATTCCTTTATCTTGTAATATTTGTTCAACAATTCCATCGCGTTATAATTGCAGAAATATCTAAGATACTTCGAGAGATTTATTTTCCGTCTCCGTCTACCCACTCGACGATCTACCCGCTAGACGTTCTCCGCCTCTATAACGTTTCATTCAACATTAAGTAATTCTCAGAATCTCGCTCCGCTTCGATTCACTACTTACTGTAACGCGAGCTATACTTTTCCCACTCTGTACATTATATTCTTTTCTCATTTTATACGACACTCGTTCACATTAAATTCCATTACACTAATACTAATGATTTTGTAAATGTAAACATTTAGTTAAATAAATATATTTTGTTATTTTGTTGTACAAAATTATTGGATCTGTTTTATTGCCTCTAAACCTAACCCTGGCTAGACTGAAGCATCCGCTCAGGCAAGAATTATCAACCCCCGAGAAACAGACCGTTAAAATTGTAAGATGAAATATCGCAGTAATCATTTATCGTTTGATCTTTGTCATATTTGTTATAAGAAAAAATGAATCCCTGCCTTTAGTAAGAATTATACAATGAATTTATATTACTAACTAGCTGTCAAGTTGTATCAACTTTTGTACTCATTCAATGAGCACTATGCTTCCTTTAAGCAAATATGATTTGCTTCCTTATAGAGGAAGCATTAAGTATTCTTTACATCAGCATTAAATTTTGATTATTTGAGAAGTTATGTTCAAAAAATTAATTTTCAAAAATTCCAATAAAGCATAACTTTCTTATTTTTCAATGAAAGGAATTAATCTTATACATCAATCGATTCGTCTAAACCCAAAGAATCTTAATTTTCTTTACCTCAACTCAAAATTTTGATTATTTGAAAACATATAGAGCGAAAAATTAACTTTTAAAATTATAAATAAACATAACTTCCTTATTTTTTAATAATTTTAATTTGAAAACTGAAAGAAAAATTTTCTTATATTATATCTGAACGTAAAATTTCTCGTACTTTCCGAATCTGAATTCAAAAATTAATTTTTTGCAATATTTACCGGTTTGACCTTGAGTTGTCCTTGATAGTGATTCGATAGGGCCAATTGGACCTTGGATTCGGATTCAGCGGCCCGAAAAACGTTAAGAATAGTGGTCATTTCAAAGAAAACTTTTTTTGTCGATTTGACCTTCAATTGACCTAAATTATGACATGCGGTGGTAAATGGACATCAGATTCGGACTCAGCGTGCCGTACAACATAAGGGTATATAGGTCACATTTCTATAACAAGACCTTTTTTTGGTGTGCCTGTGTTATTAATTAAACTCAGTAATTTGACATGAGTCTAATCTTTATTGATCATTATAGATTTTTCAACTGAATCTTTATATTGAGAGTCCAAACTATAATAACTAAATTGTATAGAAATTTATTTCCTTAATATTACGTCCCTACAATGATGGTAATACAGGCATTAGAATACTTTAATGACAGTCTCAACCCTTTACAATGCAGAGAGCAGTTTAATAAATAATAAATATTCATAATTGATACGATAAATGAGTCCAAAGAAGTTCCGCCGAGCAAGAAAACCAGTAGTCTCGAGCGCCGTCGGCGCGGCGCTTTACTCTTTATTTAATTTCTCGAAAACAACAGAAAACGGCAAGATGAAATTTACAGTATCGAAAGATAGACTTAACAGTGTTGGAGCATTTTTAAACCTCTAAAAATTAATGTAGACTTACTCAAATCTGCCATTTTGTCCACATCTTAGCAATACGCGGTGTTTGAAGCCGCAAAAATAATGTGTTTGAAGTGTCGTTTTTTTTATCGATAATCTTTTGGTTGTACGACTGGGGCTATCTGTTTATTTTCTGCAAAAAAAAACTTTTTTGGCTAAAACGGTAATTTTTACAAGTGGTGAGACGTGGGTTGAGATGTGCGGGTGAGCAGTACTTACATTTTGCCAAGTCCCTGTCCAAGCAAAAAGGCACAAAACTTCACTCCAAGGGTGCAACACTCACTCAGAAAAATTTTGCGAATCTCGCTATGCACTGCAAAACCCGAGCACTTACGAAAATCGTGTAAAAAATAAGTTTGATAAATCGCGTACTAGAGCTGTACTAGTTACTTGACTAGTTACTAGACCTGTCAGCTTTTTCGTAGCGATCTCAATTGACGATTACTACAACGTATTGTCGGTAAGGCCGGTCACATACACTTTCGCATCATTATGTATATGACCGGCCTTACCGACCATACTTTGTAGTAATCGTCAATTTAGTTCGCTGCGAAACAGCTGACAGGTCTACCAACTAGTACAGCTCTGGTAGGCGATTTATAAAACTTATTTTTTAAACGATTTTCGTAAGTGCTCGGGTTTTGCAGTGCATAGCGAGATTCGCATAAATTTTTCTGAGTACCTGAAGCACCCTTAGAGTGAAGTTTTGTGCCTTTTTTGCTTTGACAGGGACTTGGAACAATAAAAGTTCTGCTCATCCGCACCCCTCAACCCGCGTCTCATCACTTGTTAAAATTTCGGTTTTAGCCAAACAAATTTCTTTTTGCAGAAAATAAGCAGATATCCCCTGTCGTACAACCAAAAGATTATCCATAAAAAAACGAAACTTCAAAGACATTATTTTTGCGGCCTCCAACACCGCGTATTGCTAAGATGTGGACACAATGGCGAATTTTAAAGAATTCCACAGATTTTTCTATTTTTCTGTGTTTGTTTACATTTTTTCGTGAAATGCTCCAACAGGTCTTTATTAAAAAAAAAAACAAAAAAAAACATGCCTTTTTCTGCAAAAGTCAAAACTATTTGAATTTTCAAAAAAATCGGTCAAATCTTCAATTTTTTAAAAAATGATTAGAACCACTCGATAGACTAGGAAAAAAGCTATGAAAAACATGTGGGATAAAATTTTTTATATTCCATAGGAAAGGAGCTTAATACCTTCGAAATAGCATGAAACCGTACAAAATCGAAAAAATTCGAAAAATTCCCCCTCCCCTAGCTTCGGCTAGAAGGAGACAAAATTACCCACCGTCGCAACTTCCCTCTTTGACGCATTATTACGCGGTTTTCTACAGCGTCCCGCAGTCCATTTCTATATGTCGATGATGACCTCTGATCCTCACTCCTTCTACTTATCTACGCCATATTGCTCTTCACACTTAGTGACGGACCGTAGCAGGAGTAAGACCTGTCGGCGACTGCGCGTGCAATGCGCATATTTTTTATGCAATAAATTTTCAGAGACTAAATTGTGGTTTAACTTATTTCTGTTCCTAACCTAAATTAGGACTAAATATACATATACATAGGGACACACTCGTTCACTAATTTCCGTTCCCTATAACACGGCTGACATAACGAATCGCATGTTGTTGAAACAAGCCATGAAGCAGTATTGCCAGATTCGTCCAACAAAATTACCGTAAGAGGCGTAGCAAAAATACCGTACCACAACCGTACGTCGGTAAAGAAATTTTCCTGCGCAATTTTCTGGAAATTATCGTACAATTACCGTCCTTTTGTGTACGGTAATACACGGAGAAAAATGGAAGTCAGCGGTTTAGTAACCTTTAACAAATTCTGTAAACAAAACTTTTATTATAAGACAGAGTCCAAAAATGCGGTAATCATTACTGATCTGTTTAGGAATGATTACTGTATTTTTGGACTCTGTCTATTGGAAATATGGTTATGGAAATAACACAATAATTGAGAACAAAGATATTAATTTCATTTAAGACACTTGGAAGCCTAAACATTAAAATACTACGAAATGTAGATTATGTTTTTGCCCTATATACATTTTTAATTGTTGAAATAATCCAACACGCCTCCTCAAAAAATAATCTACTTAATATCATTAAAAATCAATCATTCATATAAGCAAAAGCAAAGACAAATACAACAAAGCAATAACAAATGTGACACTTTGTCAGTCTCTTCCAGTTTTGCTCCTGCTGATAATAATTCAGTAATCAAATCATCAAAAATCCTAAATTGTTTAATTAGAGTATCGCTTTGTAACTTTAGACTAAGTAATCTCTTCCGCAGAGCCAGTTGTGTAGCAAGACTTTTCCTTTCGTAGATGGAATCTGAACTTTGTAGGATT
Source organism: Synergus japonicus (assembly GCA_900474275.1). Taxonomy (NCBI): domain Eukaryota; kingdom Metazoa; phylum Arthropoda; class Insecta; order Hymenoptera; family Cynipidae; genus Synergus; species Synergus japonicus. The sequence continues at coordinate 18,059 of UCOH01012238.1, forward strand.
TCTTTCGCAATACTGTCTGTTTTTAGAAATCCAAGAGAAGAATCCGATAAGTATTCAACAATGACACTTTTAGCAGTTCTTTCTGATTTAATCCATTCATCAGTCGGTGGGCTTGGAATTGCATCTTCAATCACTTTAATAACGTCAAGTTCCATTAAATAAGCTTTAATTCTTAATTTCCGCACACTATTTCTATCACCATCAAAAGCTTTAATGTTTCTTTTTGCTTTCGGGTTCTCCATTGTCACTTTAGTCACTTACACTTAGCACTATACACAAGAACAAAGCTTTCTTTTAGTTTCTATCACTTTCAGTTTTTAAAAACACAACACACAGTTAATATGAATAAACACCTGGGCCCATACCTATTGGATATATGGTTATGGAAATAACACAATAATTGAGAACAAAGATATTAATTTTATTTACGACACTTGGAAGGCAGGTCTTTACTTATCGAGATGCGATTTTAGACTAAAGACTTAATGTGTCACACAAAGCTGATGCATTTTCTAATATCCTCTCAAAGGCAAAAGAGGGAAAATTTCTATGTTTTTGATAGCAACAAATAGAGAGAAGAAATGTATCGAGGGAGCTTGATGATTAGTTCTTCGAAAACTCACTTTTATAGTTCCAAAATAGCGTGTAATTATTTCTTGTCAGAAACGGCGGATATTTTGACTTTCAGGATGGATGAAACTAAATATTGACAGCTGCGACAGTGGCACCCTGCGCGCGCAGCACAGAATCATTTAGAATCATTTCTGCGTGGCAGATTACAGTCAATTGCAGAATATCTCTAGCAGGAATCAATATTTATTTTCTTCCAACATGGAACTCAAAATGTCCGCCGTTTTTGACAGGAAATAAAACACGCTATTTTGAGACTATAAAAGTGAGTTTTCGAAGAACTGACCATCAAGCCCCCTCGATTCATTTCATCTCTCTATTTGTTGCTATCAAAAACATAGAAATTTTCCCTCTTTTGCCTTTGAGGGGTATTTGAAAATCCCGGTAACAGTGCATAACGAGATTCGCAAAATTTTTCTGAGTGAATGAAGCACCCTTGAAGTGAAGTTTTGTGCCTTTTTTCCTTGGATAGAGACGTGGCAAAATGTAAGTATTGCTTGCCCGCACCTCTCTAACTCGCGTCACAAAAATTGTAAAATTCTCATTTTAGCCAAACAAATTTGTTTTTTCAAGAAATAAACATATAGCCCCTGTCGTGCAATCGAAAAAAAACGACACTTCGAACACATTATTTTTGCGGTCTCAAACACCGTGTATTGCTAAGATGTGGATAAAATGGCGGATTTGAGTGTGTCAACATTAATTTTTAGTGTTTTGAAAATGCTCCAACACCGATAAGCCTGATGGAATTTGAAAACTTTAATGTAGAGAAACTTGAATTCCAGGGGCTCGACTAGTACGGAGTTCTGGGTGTTAGAACACTCAGAGAGTAATTCGAGTATACCTACTTGTAATATGCGTGGGTGTACAAATTATTAGACGGATAATATAATTCCACACTAAGAGCATTTTTTGAGGGCTTGAAATCTCTTTTTTTTCTTTTTTTTTTACTTAGTTTTATTCTATAGGTTGCTTCCCGACACACACTGTTTTTAGACCCTTGGTGTGCGCCTGTCTAATTCTGCCATCTTTTCACCAGAATTTGGGATTGGTCTTTTGATGGGAAAAAAGGACAAGTTGATCGATTTTTGTTAGCACACTTTGAAAAAAAAGGTGTAGAACAGGTCGAGACTCACCAGTTTTTTGATAAGACGAATATATGAAGAGATGGAGATGAATAAAGATGCGCCTATAATGGCGGATGTTTTCACAGCACGACCAGAATATAATAGATTAATAGATAGATAGCTAAGAATTGATACAGTGCTGACCCCAATCAGCAATAGTTTTGACCGGAATGATTTGAATTGCAAGATGAAAGGTCGCAGTAATCTTTTATCGTTTGATCCAAATCTTATTTATTATAAGAAAAATGAATCCCTACCTTTAGTAACAATTATCCAATGCATTTATATGACTAAAATCATTTAAATTTGTCAATAATAGAATAAATCTTTAAAATCGAAGATTATCTTTCATCTTGCAATTCAAATCATTCCCGCCAAAACTATCGCTGAGTGAGGTCAACACTGTATCAATTCGTAACTATCTATCTATTAATCTATTATTTTCTGGTCGTGCTGGCAAAATATCCGACATTATAGCCGCATCTTTATTCATCTCCATCGCTTCATATATTCGTCTCGACCTGTTCTACACCTGTTCTTTCTAGTGTGCTAACAAAAATCGATCAATTTGCCCTTTTTTCCCGTCAAAAGACCAATCCCAAATTCTGGTGATAACATTAGTGTCTTTCCAAAGATTTTGACAGTTTCTGTCAATTTTTTCTTTCAACTTCCATCGCCCTTAAGACCTGATTACACGATTTTAGGGAAATGTCCTTTTTTTCACTCTACCATGTGACTATCCCATAAGTTTGTCTTATTCCACATTCCACATGTAATCAGGCCTTAAAGGTGCAGTGACATGCCAGCAAAAAACTTTGGCAAAAGCAGAAACTCATGAGAGTGAAAGAAATTTCTTCTAAAACACCCTTTCAAATATTCGGCCGCGTCTAATGATTAATACATAGTATGTATCTGATTGTTCAATGGAGTTCAAACCAATACTAACTGAATCTTTTCCTGAATCATTAATATTTATTTTGCTTTGAGAACAAAAATATCACATTCCTATAGTTCTAAAACCTATAGCATTGAGAAGTGCGACCTTTTTACCTTCTAAGATGCACTTTATAAAAATATGTAATTTTAAAAATAATTTATAACACTCCTTGACTTGTACTTGTAAATTTTAGTAAGCAATTTTTTCTTTTATATATCTGATTAATTTTGCGAAAACTTTTAAATTACTTATACAGCACGACATACAAATCCATAACAGAAATATAATGTGTGAAGTTAGATACTAAATTAATAATTGGCCACCAAAACCTTCTTATGTACAAGCCGCAACCTATTAAAATATAATTTTCAGCAAAGTATAATAAAAATTCAAATATACATTTTTAATTATTCAATATATAATGCAAGTAATTATTACAAACATGTAAAGATTATTATGACAACTTATTCAATTTCAATTCCTTCTTGCGTTGAAAATAACATGAAGGTGGCGTCTAGAGTTCTTAGCATCGACATTAGGGTGCTTCAAAAATGCATGCAAAAATTTTTTTGATGCGCGGGTTGAGGGGTCCGAGCAAAAAGGGCACAAAACTTCACTCCAAGGGTGCTTCACTCACTCAGAACAATTTTCCGAATCTCGCTGTGCACTTCAAAGCCCGAGCACATACGAAAATCGTGTAAAAAAAGAAGTTTAAGAAATTGCGTACTACACATGTGCTAATTACTTGAATATAGTTACTGGACCTGTCAGCTGTTTCGCAGGGTCGCCAATTGACCATTGTTACCATTATTATTGAAGTGCATATCGAGATTCGGAAAATTTTTCTGAGTGAGTGAAGCGCCCTTGGAGTGAAGTTTTGTGCAGAAAATAAGCAGATAGTCCCTGTCGTACAATCAAAAGATTGTCGATAAAAAAAATGACACTTCAAACACATCATTTTTGCGACCTCAAATATCAATATGGTAAGATGTGGACACAATGGCGGATTTGAGTAAAGTCTACATTAATTTTTAGTGGTTTGAAAATGCTCCAACACCGTTAAGGGCGTTGGATAAACGGACTTGAAAATCCGTGAAAATAGAAATTTTCAGAAATGATTCTAAGTTCTACCCTGCGTGAGCGTATTTAATTTAGAAAAAGGTTTTATGAGATATGTGGGGATAACTTATGGCGCTGTCTGCTTATTTTCCTTCTCAATCCTGTCAACCTTTCATACTCATGTTTTGGATATTTAGAATACAAATGACAGCTTTGTTTCGAAATGAATCGCGAATTTCATGTTGGAATTTCAAAGAAGATGAAATTGAAAACTCGACTGTTTGCCGGTTTTTTTGATTAGTCACACTTACGGGACTAGTCTGCTATGTCTGCATTTGCTCCGTTCCAGAAAATGAATATTTTCTGACAAAATATTCATTTTCTCATCAAAGCTAGAATGGAATTTCAGGACTCAACATATTTGGTAAGTTATCCCCACATATCTCATAAAACCTTCTTCTAAATTAAATACGCTCACGCAGGATTGGACTTAGAATCATTTCTGAAAATTTCTATTTTCACGGATTTCCAAGTCCGTTTATCCAACGCCCTTAAAGAAGAGATTAAGATGACGGTGTAGAATAAATTTAAATTCAAATAAGAATATTTTACATGAATTAGTACAATATATTAATAAAGGCAGACATTTTAAAGTCATTTTGGTTGACATTTTTGGTTTTAAGGGTAGTTTTCAAGGCACCATGGAGGTGTGTTAGGGACGTTAAATCCATATGTGTGGTACATGAAATTCTTTATTGGAGACTTTATTATTTGAGAAAACACAAACATAACCTCAAATAGGTGAGTTTAGTTGTTTCTGATAAAAATGGAATGATTTTTACGTAAAAATATCCATTTCCGTTGAAAAAACACAAACACAACCTCAAATAGTTGAGTTTAATTGGTTTTTATAAAAATTTGATGATTTTTAATAAATAATATCCATTTCCGTTGAGAAAATCTAAACATTATCTAAAATGACTTTAAAATGTCTGCTTTTATTAATACATTGTACTTTTTCATTTACGAGATTAAACGCACACTTCGCGCGCACATTTGCTACAATATTTATTTAAGGATGATGGAATTTGAAAATTCTTCATGTAAAAAAACTCAGATCTCAGGGAGGCGACTAGCACGGGGTTCTGGGTGTCAGAACACCCAGACAGTAATTGGAGTATATCTACTTGAAATATGCATGGTTGTCTAAATTATTAGATGGATAATACAATTCCACAATAAACCCACTTTTTGAGGGTTTTTAATCTGTTCTTTTTGTTTTTTTAAATTTATTTTTAATGTGTAGGGTGGCTCCCGACACCCACTGTTTTGAGACACTTGTTGCGCGCCTGCTAATTCTGTCAACTTATCTGATGCATTTTCAAATATCCTCTCAAAGGCAAAAGAGGGAAAATTTCTATGTTTTTGATAGCAACAAATAGAGAGAAGAAATGTATCGAGGGGGCTTGATGATCAGTTCTTCGAAAACTCACTTTTATAGTTCCAAAATAGCGTGTAATTATTTCTTGTCAGAAACGGCGGATATTTTGACTTTCAGGATGGAAGAAACTAAATATTGACAGTTGCGACAGTGGCACCCTGCGCGCGCAGCACAGAATCATTCAGAATCATTTCTGCGTGGCAGATTACAGTCAATTGCAGAATATCTCTAGCAGGAATCGATATTTAGTTTCTTCCAACATGGAACTCAAAATGTCCGCCGTTTTTGACAGGAAATTAAACACGCTATTTTGGGACTATACAAGTAAGTTTTCGAAGAACTGACCATCAAGAACCCTCGATTAATTTCTTCTCTCTATTTGTTGCTATCAAAAACATAGAAATTTTCCCTCTTTTGCCTTTGAGGGGTATTTGAAAATCCTGGTGATAGACTTGTGTCTTTCTACAGATTATGACAGTTTTTGACAGTTTGTTGACAGATTTTCACGCGCCATATTCAATATACGCTGCGTCATCACTTTCATCTGACCAATAAGGAAAAAGCGTTACGTTACTACTGATCTTTTTATAATAGGAAAATATTCTTATTTGAATTTAAATTTATTCTACACCGTCATTTTAATCTCTCCTTTGTCACTTCCCCTCTAGTCATTTTCACTGTAGGTTTACACTTTTACGAATTGCTAGTTCATTCCTGGATAATTGTACTAGCCTGGTCAGGGTCCGTGTGTCGAAATGTCCCAGAGCTTAAATTGCATGGGGAAAAATCACTTTTTGGGTATTTTGAAATAACTTTTCAGAGTTTCGAAATATGTTACGGGAGATTATGGAGGCTTGTTGAGGACTCTCGAACAAAGATTTTCATGTAACACACATAGGGGTTTGACGCCCCTATCACACCCCCAGGGTGCCTTGAAAACTACCCTTAAAACAAAAAATGTCAATTTCGCATAAAACCGACAATCTGTACGCTTTATTCTCATTTTTTTTTATAAAAATTATTTCTATTAGTTTAGTGGAATAATTTTTAACATTGGTTAATTACTTTTTAATTATTTAAACAAATTGAATTTGTTTAAATAATTTTTTTTTCAAAAATACCTTTGTCTTTATAAAAATTACTACTATTGGTCTAATGGAATATTTATTAACGATGTTTAATTAATTTTCAAGTATTTAAACAATTTGAGTTTGTTTAAAAAAATTTTTTTCTGAAAATCCCATTTTTCTTATCAAATATTATTACCATTGATTTAATGGAATATTTATTAATATTGACAAATTATTTTTCATTTATTTAAAAAATGGTTTTTCCAAAAGTTCGAGGAATTCTAAATTTTTACGTAAAGAACATAAATTTATTTTCAAATATTTTCCAATTTTATTTCTCTCCGCTTGTAAACATTTCGTTACAGAATATAGGAAAAAGTTTCCAGATAACAAGAAAAAGAACTTTATCTCACGCCACAAAGTAATAGAACAAGATGTAGATTATAAAAAAAAAAGAGCGAACTTCTTTGTAATTCGATGAAATCTTATAAGTACATTATATTATAAATGCTTTATAACTGAGATATTAAAATAATAATCGTTTGGAAAAAGCATGTTTTCAACAAATGGAATTTTTGCAAACAAATGAAAAATAATTTGTCAATGTTAATAAATATTCCAATAAATCAACGGTAATAATATTTGATAAGAAAAAAATTATTTAAAAAAATTCAAATTGTTTAAATAATTGAAAATTAATTAACCAATATTGATAATTATTGCACTAGACTAATAGAAATAATTTCGATAAAAAAAAATGAGAATAAAGCGTACAGAATGTCGGTTTTATGAGAAATTGACATTTTTGGTTTTAAGGGTAGTTTTCAAGGCAGAGTGGTGGTGTGTTAGGGGCATCAAATCCATATGTGTAGTACATGAAATTCTTTATTAGAGAGTCCTCAACAAGCCTCTATAATCTCCCGTAACATTTTTCGAAACCCTGAAAAGTTATTCGAAAAACCCCAAAAAGTGATTTTTCCCCATGCAATTTACATGGGAAACTTCAAGTCAAAACCGGCACGTGTTAAAATCAAAATAAAAAAAAAATATATGCGGAGATCGAGACTCTCTAAAAAAAAAAGTCTTTTTGAACCACCCTAATCGACATATAGAAATGGACTGCGGGACGCTGTAGTAAAACGCGTAATAATGCGTCAGAGAGAGAAGTTGTAACGGTGGGTAATTTTGTCTCTTTCTAGCCGAAGCTAATTGGTTGAGAGCATTTTCGGTGGGTGGAGCTTGGTCGAGCTCAACCAATTAGCTTCGGCTAAAAAGAGACAAAATTACCCACCGTTGCAACTTCTCTCTCTGACGTATTATTACGCGATTTTCTCAAGCGTCCCGCAGTCCATTTCTATATACCTTAGTTGGTTATATTACTTCGAGAACGGTAACGAGAATGAGAATATAACCGAGACTTAAATTCTCTAGGAATTTATGAGAACTTAGGATTTTAGAGATTTTGATGACAATGGAGATAATTATTGATTATTTAACCTATAAAGTGTAATAAACTGTATTTTTCACTTTTATTATTACTTCTTAATGAGCTTTACACATGAGATTGACAAAGAGGGACAAACCTATCCATTTCTTTTACTCTCATTAGTTTCCGCTTTACACCTCCGTTTTATTTTGCGATTCGCGACTCATCTTCGTATATATCTGCTTAGGAATGAGGGTGGAATCCCATGGAGCCGTAAAATGCAAAGTGCAAAACGAACAGCCAATTATAGAGAATCTTTGAGAAGACAGAAATTTAAAAGTGTTTTGCAATTGGCTGTTCATTTTACGCTTTGTGTTTTGCGCCCACATGGGACGGTACCCTGAGGATCGAACTCAAGTGGGCCCTCCAGTGGGATCCAGAATGCGTTACGTCTTTTCGCAAAACAATGAGAGTGATAGAGATAGTAGTGATGGTGCATCTCTCTCACTCTCATGGGTTTATGGTAGCAGAAAACGCAAAGCAAAAAGCAGAAAATCATAAGAGACAGGCAGATTTTCTCTCTCTTTCACTCTAATGATTTTCTGCTTTCTGATTCTGCTTTGCGTTGTATGCTATCATAGGACAGCACCCTTAAGGCCTGATTACACGCTTTTAGGAAAATGTCCTTCTTCTCACTCTACCATGTGACTATCCCATAAGTTTGTCTCATTCTCGCACATTTTCCGCGTAAAATGTGTGGAAAATGTGCGAGAATGAGATAAACATTTTCCTAAAAGCGTGAAATCAAGCCTTTACGCCAAAACGCAACGCATTCCGGATCCATGGGATGCCACCCTTAGGCTGGCGCCCCATGATTGCGTTTTTCGTTGCGTCATAATGAGAGAGAAAAAGACAAAGAGTGCGATCAACCCATCATGGCTAGTCCACAATAGAGACTAAGCTCGTGAACGTTCGATGTTCGACGCGACGTTGTTACTTACATTCGTTTTGACGTCACAAGTAGAAGCGTTGAGCACTGCTACCAACTGTTTTGACAGAGTTTTGATGTCCTATATGGAATATGTCAAGTCTGCTACAGTTGGTAGAAGTGCTCAACGCTTCTACTTGTGACGTCAAAACGAACGTAAGTAATAACGTCGCGTCGAAATTTCATGAGCTTAGGGTGGCGTCCCATGCATCCGGAATGCGTTGCGTTTTTGCTTAAAACAATGAGAGTGGGAGAGACGTACGAATACTACCATCTCTCTCACTCGCATGGTTTTACGCTAAAACGCAACGCATTCCGGTCCATGGGACATCACCCTTAGTCTCTATTGTGGACTAGCCAGATTGCGTTTCGAAGTAGAGTCGAACGCAGACTCATGAGAGAGAAATATGTAAAAGTGTAGTTCTGTCACTTTCACTCTCATATGACGTGGGCGCAAAACGTAAAATGAACAGCCAATTGCAGAACACTTTTAGATTTTTGTCTTCTCAAAGATTGTCTTTCATTGGTTGTTCGTTTTGCGCCTTGCATTTTGCGCCGGCATGGGATTCCACTCTTAGAAAAATTTTTCTTTCAAGATGCAGTCCCATGTCAGCAGAAAACGTCGGCACCTGTAGATGCGCTGATTTGTGTGTAGCTCACCCAATATCCAAAACTATTAAAAATATGTTAAACAAATGTTGACGATCACATGAAAATATACATGTTTTGTTTAAGGGCATGTGTTACTTATCATATGAGCAAGTTTTTAAACCCGGCTTTTTTTCTAGAATTTTTACATTTTCAAAAAAATTATAGTCAACATCCGTCCCGAACGTGAACACGGACGGATGTTGACTAAAATTTTGTTCAAAATTTAAAAATTGTAGAAAAAACTCGGGTTTAAAAACTTGCTCATATCGTAAGTAACACATGCCCTTAAAGCATTTTTTTCTGTGACTGATAGTTTCCGAGAACCCCAGAAGAAATTTGGCCATGGCCCCGAACAGGGCTAGACCTAGAGTTCGAAAATCCTCGGTAATTTACGTTTTGTCCTTCTCTTTCCAATAGCGACGTCTTTTTCTAGACAAAGATGGCGCTATAGGAAAAAGAAGGACAAAAAATAAATTACCGAGAATTTTCGAACTCTAGCCAGACCGCTGATGAAACACACGGTCCTTCTAGTGCTCTCAAACGGGGCTGCCTGCGCGCGCATAAATATGGCTTACCGCTGAAGAAATTCTTCCATTGGTCAAAACTTTTCGCACACTATTCAAAATCAAATTAATTTATAGTCTTTGAAATAAAATAAAATAATAACTAGGAATTGTATAAATTTGTTTTATTTTGCATAATTTCAGGTTTTATGTAATTCTATTTCAAAATTATGCGAATATTTGATAAATAACCGTTTTTTTCTGTTTAATTCCACACAATACTTTACATTTCAGTAAAAAATGTTTCAACTGGGAAATAATTTAAACTAAATGATGTAAAAAAATTGGGTATAAATAATATGGTTATGACCTCTTAAGGCTGTTGGAGAGCTGAAACAAAAAATTAAAAAAAAAAAAACACAAAAAAGTCGTAATCCTTGCTTTGGTAGAAATCAGGATACTTCGTACACTATTAAACAATTATTAACTAAATTAATCCAGGATGTTTTTATTTAATATTAATCAATGATTATCCCAAAATGATTAATTAATTTTTCACGCAGGACGATTTTGGCGCCATCGTGGATACCTGTAAGCGACAACTACATTTTCCATTACTCGGATAGGGCTGCTCGACCTGTTCTACACCTTTTGTTTCCAAAGTGTGCTAACAAAAATCGATCAACTGCCCTTTTTTCCCGTCAAAAGACCAATCTCAAATTTTTGTGATAACATTAGTGTCTTCCCTATCAAAACTCTAGACGAGTTCTAAACAAGGATTGTCTAGCACGATTGTCTAGAATTGACCCAATTCTAGACTCATTCTAGAAGAGAAAAGGTTCAGTCTCATTTTTATAAGGGTAGCAATAAAGCAGTAAATTCATAAATGTTTCCTAAGCCGACCCTATCGATATCTATACCTGTCTATACCTATGTCCAGAGCGCATCTAGAATGAGTCTAGTGCGCATCTAGTAAATACAAAAATGCGTCTACTGTGCATCTAGAATGAGTCTAGAGCGCAGCTTGTACAAGATGGAGTCTTATACTGTACATCTAGAGTTAGTATAATCTAGTCTAAAAATAATGTATATGCAAAGATAAAATATACAAATAAATTGCTTTTAACCTTCCCAATTGTTTTGAATTTTTCCAAAAATATATGTATTGCAAACTTTGAAGGGCTTAGCTTTTTAACACAATACCTATACACATTTTATCAAACTCAAAGCTAAATATAAACATTATTACATTTTAAACATAATTTCATATTTATTTAAATTAGAATTGATAACATTAGAAATTACATATACGTATATTCTGAAAACTTGAATTATATTATTATAAGCTGAAACAGGAAACTCGGATTAGAAGTAAACGAAGCCGGCAGGAATCGAACACGGGTCTCCGGGGCAGCAGTCGGACGATTTTCCTTTTACCTACAGAGGATTGTAGGAATGAGAATGGAATACCGGCCCCAGGTCAGGAATTAGGTATACCGGCCCTAGTCAACGCAGGTATACCTGGATTGAAAGTGTTGAAGGTTTCTCTTAAGTCCTTAGGACAATCATTTCTCAAATACGATCCAAAATGTTTTCAATTATCATCTATACATTTTCGAAGATTTAATCAGTCTTTTAATTTCTTGATAAATTTCCTAACTTTTCGGAAAATTTGCCAATATTCATGGAAAAATTATCAATTTTCTTCGGAAAAAAAAATTTTACCCATCAGTTTTGGAAATTACCTTCGATATACACAAGCCTAATCCTTGTAAGCGTGTCTTCATTCTTTTTCCTTCAAAATATGACTTTTCAATATCACGTATAAAGTTTTAAAGAAGTAATATTACAATGGTAACGGTTATATAAACGTTAATATTAAAAGCCCAATGTTACTTTAATCGCTTTTCGGTAATTTGCATTATTTAAAAATTAAATAACAATATTATTGTATATAATAATATAATTAATAATATTTCATTAATATTTATTTTTATTTTAAAATATATATTCCAGACAAACTCAGTAAGCTATTTTTAACACTTTGCAGATTAATTAGCTTTAATTTTATTTTTTCAGAATATTGGTTTAATCAAATTCTGAGAAAATATATTATAATGTTTTTATATTCAATTTTATGTGTTAATACCAAAATTCTTAGTTTCTGTCTACAACTGTCACATCTGGCATTTTATTACAGCTTCAGTTTAAAAACTTGGGCTTGACGATCTTCAACTTTATAACAGTAACAGATTAGGATTAACGTACTGCAAACTAGTTGTAGGGAAAATTCCCAAACATTTTTTGAAAAAAATTGAACGAATGTAATTATTTTCCATCATTGAAAATTCATTAATTAATGTTGATAAATATTCCACCAGAGAAATAGTATTAATTTTCATCAAAAAATGAATTTTCAAGAAAAATTATTTAAACAAATGGAATTTGTTTAAATAATTGATAATTAATTAACTTATGTTAATCAACATTTCACTAGAATAATAGTACTAATTTTTAACCAGAAAAAAACGAATTAAAAGGAAATTACTTAAACAACTTCAATTTGTTTAAATAAATAAAAGTGAAGTAACGATTGTTGATTAATGTTCCAACAGTAATAATTTTTGATGAAAGAAACAAATTATCAAAAAATAATTATTTAAACAAACTGAATTTCTTTAAATATTTCTTTATTAAATATTTCTTTAAATAATTAAATATTTCTTTAAATAATTTCGAAATTGGCAGATATTGAAGGTCTCTAATTTGATAGTTTACCGCTTGGTTCATCTTTAACAATTTATTTTTCTATTTTTTGTATTTTGAATTATTTTTGCAGAAAGCCTGAAATTTTCTGTATGAGCAATTGAGCATGTATAAAATAGAGCAATTACAGCGTTTCTTAACTTTTTTTTTATCAAATAACATATTGTTGCAATTGTCAAAATTCGCAGTTTTCAAATATAATATTTATAAATTGTTAGGTTAAAAATTTTAAAAAATAATAATTCCGGATTTTAATCCTCAATACGGACGAAGGAACCCCGCTGTTAAAATTCAGAGTCTGCGGTTTGCAGATCCTTTGGCTACCTACAAGGAAAATGGGCATTGAGGATCAAGTATTGAAGTAGCCTGAAATCCCTGAAAACTAATGAGCATTGTCAATATCATGAAGTATTCTACAGACAATAATAAACGTTTTGGTAAAAAGTTAGATACCTGTCTTCAGGTAAATCACCACTAGACTCTGCTAGATGAGTTGTAGACGAACCCTGGACAAAGTGACCGTCATAAAATTCTGCTAGACTCAGGCTAGACAAAAATGTGTCTAGAAAGAGTCTAGCATCCTCTAGACTTTTGGCAGGGTTCGTGGCAGATTTTGACAGTTTTTGTCAATTTTTCTTTCAAATTCTATCGCCCTTAACGGTTTTGGAGCGTTTTCAAACTACTCAAAATTAATGTAGACTTACTCAAATCCGACACTTTGTCCAGATCTTAGCAATACGCGGTGTTTAAGACATCAAAAATAATGTGTTTGAAGTGTCGTTTTTTTATCGATAATCTTTTGGTTGTACGACATGGGCTATCTGCTTATTTTCTGCAAAAACAAATTTGTTTGACTAAAACGGTTCTTGACTAGTTACTAGACCTGTCAGTTGTTTCGCAGTGACCTCATTGACGAATACTACAAAATATGGTCAGTAAGACCGGTCACATACACTATCATTATATATATGACCGGCCTTACCGACCATACTTTGTAGTAATCGTCAATTGAGGTCGCTACGAAACAGCTGACAGGTCTACCAACTAGTACAGCTCTGGTACGCGATTTATAAAGCTTATTTTTTACACGATTTTCGTAAGTGCTCGGGTTTTGCAGTGCATAGCGAGATTCGCAAAATTTTTCTGAGTGAGTGAAGCACCCTTGAAATGAAGTTTTGTGCCTTTTTGCTTGGACAGAGACTTGGCAAAATGTAAGTACTACTCACCCGCACCCCTCAACCCGCGTCACAAAACTTGTAAAAATTCCCGTTTTAACCAAACAAATTTCTTTTTGCAGAAAATAAGTAGATAGCTCCTATCGTACAACCATAAGATTATCGATAAAAAAACGACACTTCGAACACATTATTTTTGCGGCCTCAAACACCACGTATTGCTAAGATGTGGACACAATGGCGGATTTTAAGACATTCCACAGATTTTGCTATTTTTCTGTGTTTGCTTACATTTTTTCGTGAAATGCTGCAACAGGCTTAAGGTAGTTGTCTCGCGGCAAAAACACTCAAAAGTTTATCCGTATCGCATGTTTTCTCCTAACCATTGGTCAAAAATTTTGACTGGGATTGTATAATCACATAGAAGCATCCTATATATGTACACACACATTCAAAGTCACAGTTTGTATGGCAACGATATTGGCAACACTGCAATTTTATTCTCAGAGAAAATGGTGGTGATGCACTTATAACCTCAGAATAGTATTGTCAAAATCCTGGAAATGTCATCTCAGTGTTGCCACATCGTCACTGCCTACCCCCACCATGTGTCTCGCGAGAACAGAAATATTATTCTTTTCAATTTTATATCTTTTATACTAAAAGCACAATAATTTTGATTTTTTTTCATAAAATCCACACGATATTTTACTATACATCTGTAGTTTTTTAGCACAACGGTAAGAGTCGTTTTCATACTAGACTTCATAATGTGGCGATTGCCCATGTTAGCTATAGGAGACCCTTGCAAAAAGTACTGAACATAATTTAAAATATTTGCCTTTAGAAATACACAATTAAGCTAAAAATTGGAGCATGGTTAGATAACAGTATTTTCTACATATTTAGAAAATTTTAGACAATTCCTAAGAAAGGTTCGATTTCGGCACAACTACCTTAACAAAATATTTAATTTTACATGTTTTACGTACCTATTTTTATAATTTTCATAAAATTAATTTTTCCACTATAACTACTCAAATGCATTTCATTAAAAAATAAGGAAGTTATGGTTAATTGTATTTTTAAAAAAGTAATTTTTCGAATAATTTCTGAGATAATTAAAATTTAAAGCTGATGTAAAGAAAATGAAGATTTTTTGTGTCTGGACGAATCGATTGAACTGTAAGATTAATTCATTTCATTGAAAAATAAGAAAGTTATTCTTTATTGGAATTTTCGTTAATGAATTTTTTGAATATAACTTCTCAAATAATGAAAATTTAATGTTGATGTTAAGAATACTTAATGCTTCCTCTATGAGGAAGCAAATCATATTTGCTTACAGGAAGCAAAGTGCTCATTGAATGAGTACAAAAGTCGATACAACTTGATAGCTAGTTAAAAATTTTTAATTGACGGAGATATGAGCCAATAAGTTGGACTCTTTTTCGAAAATCCTTGTTTATGGTGTACCTAGTTTCTCGATCAGACATTTTCCCAAAAAAAATTTTTTTTTGCTTATTTTTAATGGTAATTGCTATCGTGTGACCTAGGGAAAAAATTTAAAAAACTTTTTGTAGAAACGACAGCTGTTTAAAAAAAATTTCTACTTTTTCTAGAAATTTAGAGTTTAAAAAATTCATAACTTATGAACAGGGCACCTAATCAAAAAATCATACGTTAAACGATAGACAATAGTATAAAAAACACGTGTTTAAAATTTTAACAAAATCGGTTGAGTAGATCTTGAGATATCATGTACACCAGTTTGAAAAATGTAGTTTCGAGAAAAACGCGAAAGAAAAAACAGTACAGCGCGAATGAGACCAAATCGCGAAAAGCTGGCTAGAACTATAAAATGTTCATAGAATGAGCCAAATTCTGTTATTCATTGGTTCTTTGGGTTGCTGATTACCAATCCGGAGTGGAATTTTATTATCTTTCATTTAAAAAAAAAGTTCAAATTGGTTCAGAAATGGCTTCACAATATAAAGGGCCTAGCCGGGTACCATATATTTGCACCTATGAGTCAGAAAATTCCTCCAAGTTTCAACCTTAAAAACGTATTTTTATAGGATTTATGAAGGAGGAAAGAAGAATCAAAAAAGTAGTTTTTCTCATAAACGGCTCAACTGATTTTTATGATAAAAAGATGTGTTATTTAGGTCGATGAGAAGATTTACAAAAAATTGTAAAATTTTTTGGACGAAAATAATAGGTCTTAAAAAATATGTTAAGTTTTCAAAAACTTTTTTTGAGGTTATATTTTATAGTCACACCCACCATTTTTTCATAAAAATTCCTTAAGATGTCCTCTTCAACATATCTTTTTGTGAAATTTTTTTAAGTGGTGCAACATAGTAAAAAAAAAATAAATATCGTACTCGGGACACTGTGTAACTATGTACCTTTATGGTATACTACACTGGCTATTTTTTTCAGAAACAACCCATAAAGGTACATAGTTACACAGGGGTCTATATCATGTCAAAAGTGCGGCAAGTCTCCATGGATTTATTATCTCCCACGCGGCATCTCTCATCCGGAAAAATGTTTAAGGCCACATCAAAGTAGTAACTCATTGTTACATCTGTGACATCTCCCATCCGCGGCAAGTCTCTCCAGCGGCATCTCTCATCTGGGAAAAATTTTTTAGTCCACATCAAAGTGGCAAAAGTTCGGCAAGTCTCTCTGGACTCATTGTCACCTCTGCAGCATCTCTCGCCCGCGTCAAGCCTCCCCAACGGCATCTCTCACCCGAGAGAAATTTATAAGTCCACATAAAAGTAGCAAAACGGCGACTGGTCTCACAGAACTAATTGTCAAATCAACGACAAGTCTCTCAGGATGAATTGTCACATTTGCGACATCTCTCACCAGAATATGTAGAGTTTTTTGTTTTGGGTGGAAAAAGTACCGTTTGTGTGCGTATTACGACTCGTCAACGGATACCTAAGAATCGAACCCAAGTGGACCCCCTGTGGTGGTGGCCAGCAGTCCCCCACCATCAGTACATTTTACCCCTCCGCAACTGTCTCACTATTACTGCTATCACTACTTTCCATATGAAAAAAATTATGCATAAAAATAATATTAAAAATAATTTATATATAAAATATGTGGTTAAAATATATATTGTATGTATAATTTTTTCATTTGGATTTTTCCAGGCTTAAGACCGGCAGCTGAGGATTCAAGAGCTCAAAATTGGCGTGTTTAAAAAATGTCTCTCTTTTTTTTTTTACTGAGAGTCCTAGTTTTCATTTATAATTGTATGATATAATTTTAAAATATATTAGTTTTTCGCTTCGAACATTACAATATATTTTTTTCCTACATATTTTATATATAAATTATGTTTGATATTATTTTTAGGCATATATGTAATAATCATTTATATTTCAGAGAAAAACGATATGAGACAAGAAAATGGACCATGCAGTGTGACCCGCGCGCCGTTATGACATGCCGCGCTAGATAAATTAAATTTTTTCGGACTGTATCAATTCTCAAATTTTCAATCTTTTGTATTTAAAAAAAAATTCTCAAATACGTATCTTTCTTTTTGCATAAAGAACTCGTAAAAAAAGCGATATCGCTCGCACTGTGCGCGCATTTTGTTATCTGGGTATATACTAACTGTCAAAATGTTTGCAACTTTCGAGATGAAACTCGGTTGTCCCTTTGTTAATAAAAATCGTAAGTTAAAAATGCGCCAATCAACACTCAGCAGTCGGCAGTCGGCAGCTCATTTACTATTTCCAATGGGAACTTCTGCAACGTACTATTGCAGTATATTGAGGCGGTAGCTTTATAATTTCGCGGGGAATTAGAAATAAGATGTATGAATGTGAGACGCTAAGAGCCAAACCAATCACATTAATTAATATAATCGGTAGAGAGGGGAGTGGGGAGAGGCTTGGTGTCGGGCGAGCGGTTACAATTATTGAAATCCTTCTATCTTTGGATTGCTCGCTTGACCATAGGGCATCTTTTGCGCCACTCTCTCGTGCCCAGAGGGATTCTGAGAGGTATAGCATTTATTTTGAATTCACCATAAGTTGAAGTGTTTAATTTTGTGATTGGTAGTGCTAATAGTGTCTATTTTTTTAATTTGTATAATTTTAGTGTGGCGTGTTCGCATTTGACTCTTTGATGGCTATTTAACTCTCAATAGATCGCTCTGGATGGTTTTGGGGATTCGTTTATACGGTCAGAAGGATATCGGTTTGATTTTGGGGCCCAGCTTTTGTAGGAGCGATTCCTCCGTCGATTTGCATAAATTTCGGAGGATTTGATGTCTCTTCGCCTCACTTCCGACCGTTTGTCATCGTATAAGAGCCAGCCGTCGATCTCCAACCAATCCTCGAGTTTTTCTTTGGGTATCGTTATGTAATTTTGCTTTTCTTCTTGTTTATTGTATATTTTATTTTGTCATTGTTATGAATTCGTCGCCTATTGCGACTATAATTTTAGTATTATGTACCACATTTTCTCACCTCGATTTTTAATTTGTTTGACTATAATATATTGTATTCTATTAACGACGTAAATAAATATATGCTGTGAAACTTTAAATTGACCTTCTGCTATCGATTATTACTGACTCTTTTGCATACTATTGTTTAATTTCCGATAATTTTGATGCTGTATTTTCATATGTATGCTTTTCTTTGTTTTTGGGTCATTATATCTTGTAATTCTCATAATTTCGTTTAGCCGTTAAATTTTTCCATTTCGGAAGTTCTCGATATATTATTTAAAGTTGGGGAATTTTATTCATTTAAATCTAAAATTGGATGATAATGTCATGTATACTTGATGGATACGTTACTGTTATTATAAATAATGTCTATTTCGTTCGTAACGGTCATCTGATCGATTCCTTTACTTCTATTATTGTGTGCGAATAAAGGTCTGGTCTATATTATTATTAAACAAAGGGCGATTCAAAGCTTA
>UCOH01012239.1:0-96540 GCA_900474275.1 Synergus japonicus
AAAAAGTTTCAGCGCAATCAAAATTTTGATTGTAGATTTGAAATGGAATGACCCATATATATTCATTATTAAGTTATCTGACAAGATGTTTTCCATAATTTTTAATTTATCATCCACAAAAACGCTTGTCTACAAGATTTATATTTGCACGTTCACACAACTATCACAAATCATACCATAATTATTAAATTAATCATATTAAAGTAATCATTATTACTTAATTCATCAATCACATCCACAATAAAAATGTAATCACCATATAATTCATATAGCATTATATATAAGCATAATTTGTAATTATTAATATCATTTAAGTTAGTTCACGCGAGATTGTACTTTTCTCCGAAATTGTCTAAAATTCTGTCAACACTTTCAGAAGCTTATCATGCATCGATTTTGCAATTTTTTACTTAATGTTGAGTCTGTGAAGGTTCAACGCAATGAAAATTTTGGTTGTAAATTTGAAATGGAATGAGCCGTATATTATTAAATAAAGCACAAAATTATTAGTTCTAATGCAAAAAAATTTCACAGTACTTTAGAACAGTTTTTCAAAATTAACTACATTATTTTAATTTTTTAATTTCATTGTTTAACATTGGATAATTTTATCCATCTTTGTATTAATTAATATTTACCTGAATTTTGTTACGGAGAGGATATTATTATAACTCTCTTAATTTTTTAAATTGATAATTTCTCTAAATTGCCTTCAGCATTTCTATTTATGCGTTCGTGAATTTATACACAATTGTGAATGCTTCGACTGGAATTATATGGTCGAGTAAATTATTTATGTACTATGGTATTAACTCAGTAGATAATTCGAGATATAATAATTAATGTGGTAAAGTGTGATTGCAATTTCGATAAACAATTTTGATAAGTAAAATGAACCGCCCCATCGTAGAAGGGGATATATAATTTCTTCGGAGTGCAATGACTTCTTAATCTTTTTACATTTTTTTTTTAACTTTTATTTTTATAAATTTATTTCCAGTAATTCCTTTGTCTGCATCATATCAAAAAATATTTTCTTTTTTTGTAATTTTTACATTTTCAGAATCCGTTTTTCTCTGATAAAAAAATTATATATACCCTTCTACGATGGGGCGATTCAATTGTAGATAATCGTATCTATTAAGGGTGTTTGAATAATTTTCTAACTTTAAAATTCAGTATCTTCATTTTACATAACTAGCTGTTAATTCTAACAATAGAATTTATTTTACAAATTTAAATTACATAAAATTATTATCAATCTGGTAAAACATAAATTGATTGTAACTCATAATAATAATAATTTCTTAAACTTAACAATATTTGCATTCATCGGCTTGTCCTCGTTCCCAGTTTTTACATGTTTATTGTAACCAAAATGAGGGAATAGTAATAAAGAAATAGAGTCTGCTGCCAGGTAGGACAAGTAGGTAGGATGTAATAATATTATCACAACTTTAGGTTTTAATTTGAAAGACATTGAGTTTGAAATATTCTATTCTGAAAATTATCCATTTAAAAATAATACCAGTAGGAATGCCTTCTAAAAATAGTTTAAATCTTAAGGTGTGAATTTGAAAAACTTCTACCTTAATTTCGGCCTATTTTGTTCAAATTCTAAGCATAGTATACTAAACGGAATTATGCCTATGAACCGAAAAATTCTCTCATTTGAATAATTCTTGCGTAGAGGGAACTACGGCTATTCATGACACTTTTTAAATTATTTAATATGACGAATACACAAACATGTTTTTAAAAAATTATTTAATACATTCAATCGAATTCGAATGTATTGATTGTAAGTTATCCACACTGACCCGGGTTGCCCCACGTCCCAAATTTTCCGGGTCTCCCCTAATTTTCTAAGAATGAAAATTATTAACATTTACTTTTTAAAAATATAATCAAAACAAAAAATTGTGATGAAAACAGAAAATCCTATCAAGGCGACAGTCAGCGCGCAGAAAGCGACCAAGAAAAAGTTTTTCACATGTAGAACAAACCACATGGAAGTTAGCAAGAATCTGTTCACAACACGTCTTAAGAAATGGTTCAAGCTTTTGAAAGGTAGGTATGTATAATTTTTAAAGAAGCATATTTGTGTATTCGTCATATTAAATAATAAAAAAAGTGTCCCGAATAGCCCCGTCTCCAATTCAGACAGAGAGAATATCTACTTACATATATTGTATAATATTCAAGACCCATAATAGTGTTTCTTATACAAATTTATGTATGAATGTTGAAAAGAAATAGTGATGATTAAAATTTAATATATTTAAAATTCTGTTTAAATATTACACTAATATTTATTATCTTTCAGATTCAAGTCTATGGCTTCAATGCAGAGCTCTACCACAACTTGAGTGAAGCGCAGCACAAAAGTCAGGGACTTGTAGCTATTTCACTGATGGTTCAGGTAAATATACTTTCCCATTAAAAATTTAATGAAATAAAATAAAATTAGGGATGTCTGATATTTACCATACGAGCAATTCTCTATTTCTATGTTTTGTCACAATAATAAATATTTTTATAATATATAATATATATATATAACAATATATTTTTAATTTCTTTATTAACGATCTAATACTTCATCAATTTCAAAAAAGAGGATTAAAAAGACGAGTTTTTCATGTCCTATAGCAATTTCCAAAGTTGTAACGAAAAATATTTAATATTGTAAAAACAACCTGAAGAAACATAATTGCACACTTGGTAAATGTCACGTGCCCTTAATTTTCTTTATGTTTCGCACGATTTCATAATTATTTTCAATATGTTTTCGATTAGGTAACAATTAAACATCACGCTCAATTTATTTGCGGAAAACACGGGAGCGTGTTAGACTAGTACTGAGTGGTGACCCCTGAATCGTTTACTGAGGGGTTAAATCGATTTTGGGAAGCCGCTAAATTGGCAATTATGTCGGTAGTTAAGGATCTCTCCGTTTACTTCAACAACCACAACTTGAGTAGTGATGACGCTAAACGACTAGACTTAAGCCTGGAGAATTGCCACGGGAGCAGGACGACGTATCTAAGTCATCATTAAAAGAAAATATTTTATAGCACTTCAGAGATTTATGAGCAAGTGTGGTATAAGTACATATAAAAAGTATACTAAACTCCTGCGATGTGTCAAGCCGCATTAGGTCTTTCTTATAATTTTTTTCTGGCGCTCGCCGACATACGTCCAATTTAAACGTTTTTTAAAAAATTAAAGTGTATTAAATTCTGAATTTATCTGTAACAATTTAAATTGTTGCAAATAAATAACAAAGGACATTTTAAAAAATAATCTTAAAAAGTTTTTTATTTAATAAACCAAATGCAATTTTTTCGGTCAGTCAAAAATCGACTTTTTTTATTGCATATTCTAAAAGAATATAGTGTCAAAAATATTCTCTCCAAATTTTATAAAGTTTGACGGATGAGTCTCATCAGATTTATTTGGATTGAAACTTCAAATTCATTCAGTTTAAAATTTTTCTTCGGATCACCCTCGGATTCATTCGGATTTAAATCTCAAATTCATTCGGTTTGAAACTCTTTTCGAATAAACCTAAGATTCATTCGAATTGAATAGTTGGATTCATTATGCAAGTTCTACGAATGAGTCGAAAATATTAATCGGGATGACTCGAAATCACTCAGATTCGCTCGGATACAGACTTCGCATTGGCTCAGAACTACATGACTCGAATTGCAGTTTTATCTAAAGCTTTCACAGAATTACTAAAAAAATTCGTGGATTTGGAACAACCCACAATAAAAAAATCAGTTTGAAATAATTTTACTTTTACAAATATTTTATTTAGAATATAAATAATAAGGTTACACTGAGAAAAATGTTCGGTGCGAACAACAAAAATTTTTGGTTCTGCCTACCAAAGTTTTGTTAATTCAACCAAAACTGTGACTGACGGAGAGTTTGTTGGTTTAAATGAATTTTCTTGGTTCAATAAAAGGTTTGTTGAAAGAACCAACATTTTTTTGGCACAATCAAATAATTTTTGTTGCTTCTATAGCAATAGAAAGTTTTGTTGTCCACACCAAACATTTTTCTCAGTGCAACCTCACAATCTAGAATTTTATTATTGAATGTTTGAACTTTTATATATTGTTACGTCCTAAGTTCGCAACACATCCCTAACTTTTAAAATATAGAAAAGATAGACAAAGGTGGTTCTTCCTCGTTTTGGATAGGGAAAAGGATTCTCTATACCGGGATGAGGATAACCGCAGATTTGAAGAACACTCTCAGAATTTATAAATTACAAACTATTTATTTATTAGTTTTCAATATGACAGCACCCTTTTAGAAAATCATCTCGATCCGCATCTGGAAAAGAAAACAGAAACATGAGTCTCTGGTCCTCTAACAGATAAGATCGATAAGGCGTAAAGAAATAATCTTGCTTACCCAATTAGGTTTAGAATTGATGGAAGACTCCGGAATGAACTCTCACTCTTCTGGCAAAACCCTTCCGTTTTTATAGGAAGTTTGCATGAATTAAAGATGACCACAATGCATTAAGGGCACGTGCACATTTTGGCAAAACACGTGATTCCTAGATTCTTCTGCGTGATAGTAACACCCCTTTTCGTTGATTGGTTCCCCTTTTAAGGGAATTTCTAAATGAGGTCAAGTGTCAGTTTAATTTATGACCTTGCACGTGTGGATGCAAGTGCATTAGCTTTCCCAAGAATTTAGATAAACAGATGTTTTGCTTTTTAGGAATGTGACATTGATATTTTTATGGCGAAAAGGTCTTGGCATGATAAACTAAATAGTATTTTAGTTTATGATATCTGGTCTTTCTCTTAAAAGGAGATATTATATTGCGTAATATTATATTCAAATTTACGAGTTACATAGAGTGTAACTTTATTAAAAGGGTTTGAATTGAGGTCAAATGTCATGAGATTTTGTGGATGCTGATACATAAATATTTCAGATATTGAATCGATAGTTTTCTTAAAGAAAGGTGGCTTTTGAACAAGTTCGTACTTGCTTACAATGAACATTTACGAAATAACAATATTATTTGCTTAATACCTAATAGAGATACAATATTAATTGGTAGAGAACAAATGATAATCTAAATGCTAGTTACAAGAATGGATTACAATCGCTGGTCTTTTAAAGGTTATTAATATATTTAAGAAAGATAATTACTACTACGTCGCGGGGATGTGACAATATTATTAATAAGGGAAATGCACCAGTAATCTTTACTGCTTTAGTTATCGTCAGATGGCGAAATATTTTCCATAAAATAAATATTCTTGTTGCCTCCATATGAAAAAGTATGGTTTTTTAACAAGTTTAAATATTCTGTTATCGAGTTAACGATTCGATTACTAAAAAAGCTATTTTTCCTGATTGTTGACTTATATAAATAATTATTCATGTTTCAATTCAAAAATCCATTCTATATACGGTCTGGTACAACTATTCCCAAATATTAAAAAAAAAAAACATTCAAATCGGTTGAGAATTGCAGGCTGTAACCGATTTTTAACAAAAAAATACCGGTCCGGAACACTGCGCGACGCGACGGTCGAAGCTGACGCGAGACTACATAATAAAACATATCTCGAAAAGTATTTCGCCAACCACTCTGAAATTTTTATCAGAACTGCTGTAGACTATGATGTAAATTTTTACAAAATTAAATCAATTTTGCGAAAACCCATTCTGGGATAATGAAATTTGTTTAAAACAATTGCAAATTTTTTATATAAATAAACAAATTATTTTATTGCATTAAAAGGTACTCGAAAGGGACAAGCAATAATCAACTTTTTCAGTAGATACCGTTTTCTTCTACAGAATAGTTTAAAAGCAATAAATATTTTCAAAAAAGTACTTTTTCCCATTTCGTGACTTTAAAAATAAATATCTCAACAATTTCGCATATCATATCAAAATATAAACATACGTGTCAGTTTATTTTGTTTGTAGAATAGAAAAAAATATATTTTAGACGAATCTATTCTTTAGGGGTAAATATCTCATGGAATGACCCATATGTATAAATATAAATCAATCTGTCAAACTGATGTAAACAGTATAATAATCATGTCCCAATGTGAATGAATGAATGAAAAAATAAGACGATTTTTATTATAGATTTACCAAATGCTCCTCGCTTTTGAATTGAACAGAAAGTTCTACAACAGAGATGAGGAAAAGTAATCAGCTATCAGAAATGATTATGCACAAGTACAATAAAATTGAAGTTTACAATTAAATTGAATTTACAGAAATTCATAGACAGGAATAAAGAAGTGGTCACTAAATGAGATAAGAGCAAATTGTGATTAAAAAGAAGAAAGGATAGACAAGTATAGGAGAAAAAGGGAAGGAATATAGATGTGGGTATTGAAAGAGATAGGCGTGGATGTGGATTCAAATGGAGGTAGAAAGGGAGAGAAAACTAGAGATTAAAAGCGAATTGAGATTGACAAGGATATAGAAAGGGATAGACAGATGTATACAGAGATAGAAAGAGATAAGGAAGCGGGGATTGAAAGAGATAGGCATTGATGTAGATTGAGATGGAGATAGAAAAAGATAGAAAAGAGGAGATTCAAAGATGTAGATGTAGATTTAAATGGATAGAGAATTAGAGATTAAAAGAAATAAAAGTGAATTGAGATTGAAAAAAATATAAAATATATATATATATATATACCCTTTCTATTTATATATTTATATAAGTGCGGATTGAAAGAGATAGGAGAGAACGGTGATTGACAAGGAGATAGACCATAGACATATAAGAATAGACTGCGTGAGAGGCATTGATGAACCAATAATTGAATAAAATGAGAAAGCTGCATAGCATGTCTACCTATCTTTCTCGTTGCGCGTGCGCAATAGCGTTTACTATCGTGTAAACTCTACTACACATGCGCGACGATAAAGATAGGGAGACATGCTATGCAGCTTTCTCTTTCTATGAGATATACAGACAAGTGGGGACAGACGGGAGATAGAAAGAAATAGGTTTTCTATCTCTCTAGTTTGCACACCCGTTCTATAGAGACAAAAGTAGGCTGAAATCATGGGAGTGTTATAAAGAATTGTAACAACATACGCCAGAGTCTCCTCGGAATATTTTTTCTCGGACTGCTAATATATGAATTGTCAATCCTTTCGAACATCTTTAAACAAATTCAGTTGTGTTTAAAGTATAAAATCGGAATGGTTTCTGTTTGACCTGGTTATGTTCTTGAGTTTTCCGTAAACTTTGAAAAGTTTGTCTTCCTTGTCGACGCCATTAACAGTTTCAAAAATATTCACGAGTTTTCCCAACTGTTTGTCTAGAGCAAGCTGCGACAGAGTACATCAACGTCATTCCTCTCTCTTCGATGTCTTTTACTAACCCCTTTTCTCACGCGCAGTCGACGGCTTGGTGGTTGAAAGCAAGCGAGTTTCCTTCAGAACTTGGTAATTTATTCTTGGATTCTCTTAACCACTTTAACCCCAGACTGGTGGGAAATTTCCCGCATGTTTGTTCTTAGCTTTCCCTTTTCCACTTGTCCCTCGGATTGTCAGTTTAGGATGTCGTCAAGTGGGGTGAAAAAATAACTGATCTGGATCTGTTTTCGCAAATCTCGCCATTAAATAGACATTCTCAAAAGTTTCGTACACTTCAATTTTATCTAAACTAATCCAAGTTGTCCAAACTTCTTCAATCTTAAATAAAATTGTATAAAACTGTACGTATCTTTCATTGAGGAGAGTATTAATACAAATAAAAAAAAGCAAGCCTAAAGGTCCCCTTTTTAATTCCCTTGTCCAAGTTCACAATGATTTAGAAAAAATCTAATAAAGAATTTTAAGTACGTTTTCATAAGCTTAAAATATTTTCATTAAAAAAATATTTATTATTGTGAGCGTAAAGTTCGATAAACTAATTTGATCTTGTGGTAAAGTGTCGCATGTCCTTAAAAACTAATAATTTTGTTGTTTGGTTACATGAAAATTATTTCTAAAGAAGGTCGGCTTTCAAACCGTTGTCATGTCCGCGGAAGATTTTAACTTATTTTAAAAAATATTCCGAATTCTCCTCGTATTACTTCTCTTTTTTAAAAAAAAATTCCATAATCATTACTTTTCCTTCTACCACAAATGTGAATTGGTAACATTAGTCTGGAAACTCAGAAGTGTAAAGAATCTGAAACTTTCTCGTTCTGCGAAATTCCAGTTGCTCGATCGATCGAGCAAAGATCGAACATCTTCCAAGTCGTTTGCATTCATGAGATGCAAGTCATGGCATTTAAGTGCCGATTTAGTTTGAAATACTTCTCGCCCGAAGAGGGAAAAAAATTCCGAGTTTGCAAGTTAGGAAGCGCGGAAAATGTTAACTGGCAATTAAATTCGAATTGAATTATAGCTGCAGGGGACTTATTGAACAGTGACACTCCCTCATTGTCCTTCGTCTTTACTACAAAATTATAATTCCCTTTTGCATGTTAAATCCTGGAATTCTTAAACATTCAAAACCAGGAGCTTGACTCTCTTTCGAATATCAAATTAAGAGTTGAGACTCAGGAGATTGTCTATCGACTCAACAATGGTGCAAGCAGAAGAACGAAGAGGTATTCGCTCATTTAGATTTCCGGCCTTGAGGTACCTTTGGGTATAATCTGTTTGAATTACAGTCGTCAACTCATTCCCAGTAACCCCTTTACGATCCGTTCATCGAAAGATTGAGCACCTGTTAAAGGCAACCCACTAGTGGCGGCAGGACCGTTCAAACGTCCTACGATATTCAAATTTCATTTTATAGTCTGATTTATAATGTTTCTGAAATTTATTCATTCTTTAATATCGAAAAGAATTAGTGAGTCGAAAATCATCATTCGATTTAAATTCAAAGTCTTTAGTTTCTGCTAATTTGAGTGGTAAAATAGTATAATATCTCGACAGAGGAATAGAAATCCTTCTTGAAGGATTTCATGTCATAAAAATTAATTTTGCTGTTTTTTGTTTGCCAATATTTTAACCACTTTCAAACAGTTTTTCTGCAGTTTTGAAATGATTGGATGAATTTTGACGTGTTCAGAAAAGATTTAACCAATTTAGATGAGATTGGATAAGACTGAAAATTATTGGATCAGCAAAGCAAGAACAAGTTTTGACGTATCTCAACTTTAGAGAAGCGTAGATCATTGTGGTCAAGCTTCGTTAATATTTGACAAGGGTCGTCAAGATTTGATAAATTTTGACATGTCATTTGAATTGTTCATAAGTTTGGACAAGACTGAACTATTGAGGACTTTGGACAAATAAGAACAAGTTTGGGCAAGACCCAAGCATGTTAATGAAGAGTCCGCGTAAGTTTTAATAAGTTTTTATAAGTAGTGATGGTTATTTTTAATGATTTTATTTTTACTTAGTTAGCCCCACGGTATGACGACAATTTCGTGATTACTATTTTTAGATTTAAGATCAATATTGAGCTGATTTAAGTTATTTTGTGGTTTGAAAATGAAATTCTTTAGAACTATAAATACTCTGTTGAGGGCCAGTTTATTTGACTAAAAATGCACAAAATAAATTATTGACTTAATATTTAAATTTTAAATCCGCTCAGATCACGCACCAATGTCCGTGGAGAGGAGCAGGTCAGGGGAATGACGTTGAGATTGAATTGATTAGATGTAACAGATTTATTTAAATTAAGATTCAACTAATAAAATTTACAGTTGAACGTAGAACAATTATGTTGTTTCAGTTATTATGATTTTGTAATGATTCGAGAAATTTAAATAGTTAAACACAGACGGATTATTGTTTGCTAATAGTCAAATTAATAGAATTGAAGTGCATTTTAAAAGATTATTGACTTTAGGAGAAAGGTAGAAAAGAGAGCTTATCTGCCACAATCTGACGTCTAAATAATAGGCATTTGCCACGAATCTGTCCTCTGGTCAACCCAGACATTTTTCGTTAATGAAAAGTGATTTATCAAAAGGGTATTAAGTCGAATCTTCGTTGAATTGAGAGAGAAATTGTGAAATAATCTGTAATTGAAATGATTGAAATTAACTTGAGATAAATGACAACACGCGAACTTACCCAGTAGACACAAAATTTGATGATATTGTTGCGACTCTTCATGACATTTTTCAGAAGTTGTAAGGACATCCTATGTCTGTGTCATCAAGTTATATTTAGGATATCTTAAAGACATTTTTGATGTTGCAAATATGTCTTTATGTCATTTTTACGATACGGACATAGAATGTCTTTACCTCGCGAAGCATCGACACCGAGTTGCAAAATAGCGGTCTACCGACACTCCTTTGGCCTCGAGAAGGCCTCAGTGATCACAGAATTTGTTGACATTTTTACGACATCGTAAAGACATCCTATATCCATGTCGTTAAAATTTCTTTGTGATCTCGTAAAAACGTCATAGGATTTGTCAATGTCTTTTCTACATGAAAAATTCATCTTAATAACATGGACATTGAATGTCTTTATGATGCCGTAAAAATGTCTTAACGGTGTCATAAAGACGTCATCAAATTTTGTGCTCACTGGGGCGCCAGAATATAGTAGATCCTACAGTCAGCCAGCTGATCCAGAATTGAAGTGAGAGCAAAAAAAAAGATGTTATCTTTCTGGTCGTTTATGTACACGTGAATCACATCAATGTACTTTGAACTGGATCGTGTGGGGCCTTGAGATGTAGAAATAGACGTCCAAGTTGTGAGAGTATGAGTGTTATTCTGAGCAACTATATTCCTCAAGGTTATAATTTGAGCAAATAATGACATAAAGGTGTGAATATCCAATTTGAATAAATGTGATTTGCCTTGATACGAATTGTTATTTGTTAGCTGATTAATTAAGAGCTTACTTGCGTCAATCAGCCGATTGGCTGTATGCAAACAATCAAAGTGGCACTGTGCTAGAAGTTATCGCGGAAAGAAAGGTAAATCTGTTAAATGTATGTACTATAAAATATATCTGCCATATCAGAAAGTTTGCACAAGTTTTTTATCCAATTCCGAACATATGTGGATAAGTTGGAACAGAGTTAGAAAAGTTTAAACAAGTCTGAAAATGTTATGACAAGTTTAAACAAGTTTGCACGACATTGGAACTCTGTGAACATGTTTGAATAACACTGAACCAGTGCGGACAAGCTAGGATGTGTCAAATTAAGTTTAGACAATTCTGAATAGATTTAGACAAGCTTGAACAAGTTTTAATAAGTCTAAAAAAGTCAGAATTGTTGAACAAAATTGGACCAGTTTGAAGAAATTAGGATAATTTGGACAAGTCGGTATAACATTGGACAATTCTGAATAAGTTTGAGAAAGTTTAAGGTTTTTAAAATTTTGAGAATCAAGTTTGCTGTTGTTTATAAAGTTGGAAACTTTCTAAAGTCTTGGGAAATCCGATTAAACTTCGACCTTTTATGATAAGGCTCTCAACTCCCAACCATTCGTTTATATTACATTCTTGCGTATGAACGCATTAAGAGCCTAGACTTTGTTTTCGTTGGCAGTTATTCTTTTATTATTTCGTCGTTATTGCCATCTTCCGTGCCGGTCAGGCGAAGGATATCTTTTATAGATGGCTTTAATGGCAGGCGAGTGTATATAAGTTCGAAACGACTCTTTACCTTTTCCTCTTTATGCGGTGCACTTAGCAGCCCCGAACAACCCCTTTCATGGGAAATCGATGGGAAACGAATTAGGGTTGACGAGAAAGAAAGAGGATCAAGTGACAAAGACATCGATATTTTCTGTTTCAGCTTGGCGACACGCTGAACCCGGAATTGCGGATAATAACCAGCGTGTTCAACAACGTGCTCTTCCGAGGTGAGTGAGGAAAAGGATTTATTACTCGTCGAATCGTAGCGTGTGGGGAAAATGGGGGAAAAGTCAGCGGAACGAATCACGCGCACGACTGCCTGACGATCGAACAGTCGATTTATTCCACTTAAGGGACGAACATTTAACACAGTCATCACCCTTTTTCAATCGAGCCTTGTGCTTCACTGGAATAAAGCTCCACCGAATTATCAACTCGTGAATCCAAAATTCTCCTCAACTGAAAACTTACACACAATATCAAATTTTTACATTCATATCAGAGAACAATTTGTGAACAATTTTACATAGCATTTGTCTGTCTATCGGTATAAACAATACTGCTGAAGGAATGAATCGATTGAATTGGACTTTGGAGTTCAACACTTTTACGTACGGTTATTAGTAGTCGTCAGAAAACTAAACAATGTATGTTTATGAAATTTTCTATCAGAAGAAAAGTATCTGATGTAAATTATTCTTAGCAAAAAATGTTTATTGAAACGACAAAAAAGTTGGGAGATTTCGTAGGAAGCGAAATAATTACTAATAAAAAGGAGCAGGATCGATTTAAGTGCTTTTTGACAAAAAAGTTTTTAGCATGTAACTACTAATAATAATAAGTTGCTTCCACCCTAAAGGGACAAACCTTACCCATGTAATTTTTCCCCCCGTCACCTCCTCAAATACTGAAAATACCATTAACAGCATTATTGGAGATTCGGCACTGTCAAACTTGTATTTGCTTAACAAAATACGCTATCAACTCCCTATTAACTACCTCCACTCTAGTGGGTGGTTTTACCATCCAGAAAAATAGATATACATATAAATTTTTGGAGTTTCTGAATTCGAATTCGGAATTTGTTTAAACTGTTTGATGTAATAACGTGATCTATTTATCCCTGAAGGCTCATGTGTAGGGGGTAATTTAATTTTCAAAACTCACCTGAAAAAATTGATTCCAA
Organism: Synergus japonicus; assembly: GCA_900474275.1. NCBI lineage: Eukaryota > Metazoa > Arthropoda > Insecta > Hymenoptera > Cynipidae > Synergus > Synergus japonicus. The sequence goes on from UCOH01012239.1 coordinate 12,821, forward strand.
ATGCACCGAAAGGATGTCGGAGGCAATTTTTTCCCCAAAGGATAAATAGGAAAAAATTAATAAAATAACACACTTTTCAATTGCCGAAAAAAAGTAAACAGAAACAATACAATCACCCCATCGATTACTAAATCGATTTAAAAGGACTTCTGGCGCCATATTTAAAATAGAAAAAGCATTGAAACATATATAGGAGTAATAATTCTTAATAAGTTATAATATACTGTTTAAAAAAACATAGCAAATAAATATTTTCTAAAAGAAATGTAAGAAAAAGACAAAAGAAATAAAAATACATTCAACGCAAAATACTGACTGATAAAATAGATAAATAAAACTTCCCACATTTTCTTTTAATTCTGAGTTGATTTTATAATATTCCTTTATTGTGTTTATGATTTTTTCAGACGAACCTTAGGCTGTATAATGTACCTCTAACACCCCATCAAACCCACTCACGCAATAGAACTCAATTCTAAAAAGCTGGAAAGACTCGGTGAATATTTTCCGATCTTAGTCTTTGATAATATAATAATTTCTCTAAAAAATGAAAGTTATAGCGACTTAGATTTTTTTTTTAATTCTTTGGGTTCTGGATTAATATTATAACATCTCCAAAAATCCATCCGCCCAGAAGAAATAAATTACACACAGCTGACAAGATTTATTAAAGAATTTCCAAACTTGTAATTAGCAAAAAATAGCTATTTCCACAAAATGCAAAGTTATTGTATTAATGATTTTTTCAGAGGAACTTTAGGCTATATAATGTACCCCTAAAATTCCATCAAACCTATCCACGTATTAGAAATCAATTCTAGTAAGCTGGAAAGGCTTGGTAAATATATTGCTGTATTATCCTTTGAAGAAAAAATAACATTTTTAGAAAAAGTCGAAGTCGTTGTTTCTATGATTTTTTTATGTGATCCTCAAACAATAGATTGTTATCATAACACCCATACATTCCATTCTCGCATTAGAAATCAATTCTAGAAAACTAGAAACACTGTAAATATTTTTCTATCTCATTTTTTTTTTAAATACCATTATTCATATAAATGGAAATCATTACCAATCTGTACTGTCATTCGAAGGTCAAGCTCATTTTTGCATGATACCACATATTTTTTATCCCGGAAATGGAGGTAACAAAAAACTGCTAACTAGTCTCCAATCGCTGTTCCTGCAACCATCTAAGCAACCCTCTTATTTTACGCCATTTTCTAATTGAATGATTAAAATTTATCCAATTGTGAACTCAAGGTGATCGATTGTGAGTCTGAAATGTTCAATGTGATTAAGTTGTTAGCTGAAGAACTGAAAATGTTTACAGTTATTGGATGCCGAGCTAAGGTACCTACTAAAAATTGTATTTTAAGCCAAATATTTTCACTATTGCAGTATTTTGAGTTGGAGGCATTTAATCTGAATAAACCCTGAATTCGGATTCTACAATTCTAAAATCTTGATTTTTATTCGTTAAAATAATTTACTACTGACCTTACAATGACCTTTTTCAAACATAGTATTTTTTCAAGCTTAGTATTTTCTCAGTTGAATCTTCACACTACATCTAGATGAACTTAAGGGATGAATAGACTGCATGATAGACATTGGAGTCGGAATCAGCGATCCTAAAAAATCTAGGATACCTTGGTCAAGTCTGCTGATCAAGCTTATATATTTTGTATTTGTATACGCGCACAAGTATGAATAGTAAAACCACCTACTCCACTGCCATAAGGGGGGGAGCGATAATGTGGCAAAAAATGATAAATAAGAGTAGAGGTTGTTAATAGGGATTTAATAGTGTATTTTATTAAACAAATTTCAGAGCGAGGAACATCTCTCCAAAAATGCTGTTGTGATATAATTCAATAATTTTATTAATTCGCTTTCAATGTCAAACGCAAAACGTCATTGATTGATTAACTAATTGCGCCAAGCACGACGCATATGCTTCATCGCGGATCCCGCGTCCCAGTGTATATGACATTATTGATGACAGCGCCATCTAAGGAAAGAATAGCTAAATATTTTTCGTAATATATTTATATTCGAGGAGAGGCAGCCCTTCCATGCTTATCCTGGTATGGTCTTTCACAGAAATACTTCATATTGGTACAGAGACTTTCAACTATTTTCAACATATCTTAACTAGTTCAAACATACATTAATTAAAATCTTTGTTCTTCATTTTCTCGCCGTCATATACAAATACAACTACATATCAAGGAGAAATTAAAAAAATCTCTTGAAAGAACTTCCATTAAAAAGAGGAGTCCAGATTGCAATTAAGAAATAAAAGAAGCCGAAGACGAGTTTAAATTCCGCAATTCGCGATTATGAATACATACCTCCGTCACGCCTCGGGTACTGCGTGGGATTTGAATTTCCCAGAAATACACGGATAGTCGGTCGAATAAATAAAGCAAGTCTCTTCCTCGCAACCTGATATTCCAGCATTCTGGCATTCTGGCCGGGGAGAAGATGGCTTCGCTTGCATGTACCTTCCAGAGGATGAAAAAAAATCTGCTGGGATAAAAACATGCGATAAAAAGTTGAATCGGAGGAGAGGGAAGCTTGAAACGAGTCTCTTAAGGTAACGAGTCGACCTCTGCGCAACCAACGATCCAACTCATGTTTTTCGCGCCAAGCTACACAGTGCACACTAATTCTTGTCTTCTCATTTCTTTAGCAAAATCTAAGTGCGAAGGCACGGGTGAGCTAAAAACGACCTACTTCCTGACAGCGTTGCTTAATGGAGGAACTATGTCCGTAGCATCGTTTGCAGGACTAGAGTAGGGATGAGGGATGAAGGGGGTTGGGCGAATTGTCAGATGCTCGCATTTTTAGAAGCTCACTAATTAAGGAGTGCTACAACGAATCCCTAAGTAATAGGGTGTTTCTTGTTACCATACGTAATAAATACTTATTACATCCTATAAGTTTCGTTCGCCTAATAGCGATGGCCCCTAGACTAACTGATACTGCCAATGCCTAGGGGCCAACACTGCTATGCGAAATAGATTTGTAAGACGTTATTGCATCCAGGCTGAGAATTAATTCAGAACTTTTTCATTTTTCAATCTTTTTATATACCCAGTGGGCAAAAAGACATTGAAATCCTGAGGACGTCCTAAAGACATCCTTAGTACATACATTTCAATCCATTTGTTGTCCAAAAGACGTCTCACGCCCAAAAGACGTCTTTAGGACATGAGTCGTCTTTTGAACATCATTTGGACTGACATGGACGTCCTAAGGATTTCTTTAGGACGATAATTATTATCAAAATTTTAACCAGAGTTTCAGTCCATTTTAATACAACTATCATCCAAATATGAAACGATTCTCATTATTAATTCTATTACCGAGGGTTTTATGTCATAAAGAGATCAACATGGCCGCCATTAAGTTTTGAAGTTTTTGGTTGATTGTAATCAAAACTAATTATTTTTTACTAAAAGTGACTCAAATCTATAACAACAATTAATTAATAGTAATTTACAATAAAATTTTGAGAAATCAAAACAAAAAAAGCAAACTCTAACGAAAACAACTATTTCTCCCTTTAATTAATAGTTACGTAAAAGAAATCATAATTTGATATATAGAACGTATCATGCATTTTTTTTCATAAAAATCGATTTATTCATTTTCCAAAAAAGAATTGTTTCAAATTTACTCCTCTTAATACTTTTTATACGCAAAAAATATTCAAATGAGAGAATTTTTCCCTTTGTATGCATAATTCTGTTTAAAAAATATGTATCACCAAAACGGAGCAAAAATTGTCTGCTTCCAATATATTTTGAATAAATGAAGAGAACGAGTTTCTATTGTCGCCCTAACCTTTGTCAATTCCATTCTCTTGAGATTTGTTGATATGAACTAACTTTTCCAAATATTTTAAAATAAGAAACACTCTATTTAAATGACTTATCAAAGTTGAAAATTCAGAACTTCAGGGAATAAAAGAATCCCCACAATGTTCCACCGGATGCTTGTGTGCGCGTTTTAGGGATGAATATACAGAATGAATCCCCAAATACACACACACAAACACATACACGTATGCTTACATTCCTGATGTAGAAGCAACCCCATACCGCTTTCTATTGTATCATGATTTATGTGCATTAGCAGGTCGGGTGTCAACACACTATTGATTAAAATACACATTTCTAACTATATAACCACCTAATGGCACCCTTCCCTGAAATGCGATCCCCTCGTTGAGTTCAATATCTACTAAAAAAGAGGAAAGCAACACTTAGAAAGTCTCGTATCAACAGGAAACCTTTAATCAATTTTAATTACCAGTCTAAGCTGGAATGCTCGTCACTTCCTTGATCTCGTACCGCAAAGTTAACTAATTTATGTTGAAGTAATGAAACCACTTATCGAAAATAAATATGGGCATTTTCATTCAAAATTTATAATCGAAAATTATTTTCACGCAATAGAATGGCCCACATATATTTCTATTCGAATCTTTATTTCCCCCTCGCGACATTCCATTCAATTCACAACCCTTTTCTGCCTAAGAACTTTTAAACTCCCTAACGAACTTCTATCCCTCAGATAATCCCCTCCCCTCGTCCCAATGAAAATCCTGAAAGATTGGGATGCACCCTCCGATTTACTTTAGAATTCCTAGTCTTACGTTGCACTTCTCCTCTCCTTATCGAAACCCTTATTGCCTGGAATGTCCTTCCTATCTCGGGACACCCCCTCTCTTGGGATCAACACTGAGAGAAGTTTCGTGTAACTGCTGCACAAAACGCTAAGTCGCTGTCATATCTCAATTTGATATAGCCGCAGCACCAAGCTTTATAAAAATTTTTGTTTTGGTGATGCAGTTGCCCGGCTCTGGAGTAGTTGCCGTCTCAAAACAAGAGAGCGGTTATATTAAATTGAGGTATGACAGCGACTTGACGTTTTGTGCAGCAGTTACACGAAACTTCTCTCAGTGACCACTGTTCTAAAGGATCTCTCCTCCCTAATTGGAGCTTTTGGCCCCAAAAAAGATCTCTATCCCTCAGAACAACCCTTCCCCTCTTCTTTATGAACCTTCGTACCCCTCAGTACTCTTGCCATCCCTTAGATCCTCCTCTTGCCATCATCTCTATTTCTGTCCCTTTCCTCTCTCCAATAGACCCCTGTATCCCTCGGGATACAGTCTCCACTCAGAATTGGGATTCCTCTCATCACGAAACGCCCCCTAGCTTTTAAATTGCGACTCCTATCCCACAGCGTTTTCCTTCACTTTAATGAAATTATTTAAGCGGTAGACACTGTAAAACAGTAATGTTTAATTTTCAGTCTTCGTTTTAGGGCTATCCAAATTTCGTATCTTTGTAAGCAATAAAATACATATTTTTATCCCTAAGTGTAAGCGAGATTTGATTGATTGATTGATTGACTGTTCAGGCGAAGTTCCCCACCCCTGTGGGGCTCCTCGAGCGCTCAGACTAAAAGCCTATTGTACCTAATCCCTTAACTCCCGACGTTGTCTAGCTTCACATTCCAGTCCTCTTAACGAAACCTAGAATGACGCTGACTGTTAATGCCCTAATCTGGTCTGGTTCCAGCATGGCTGACCCGAGGGTTTGTTGTTGGATCCCAGCAAGCGCCGGACACCAACATAAGACATGAAGGGACGTTTCATCATCTCTCCTACATTTGCAACAAGCGGGGTTGGGTGCCAGCCCTATTTTTTGCTTATGCTAATTCAAATGGTTGTGCCCTGTGAGCATTTGTACCATTATCCTTACATCTCTCTTGGGCCAAATCCTTCCTACGGCGATCGCCCAGGATGGCTTTTGCCTGCCTACACCCATTAACTTGTGCCCAGTCGTTGTTGTGCTGTCGTACCACCTATTTCTGGATCTCCAAGCTGATACAGCAGGATGTCAAGCCCAGAAATGATTCTGGGCCAATCGGCCTACTTGCTGCTCCTCTTTTAGCCAGTTGATCTGCTTTTTCGTTGCCCTTGATCTCTGTATGACCAGGGACCCATATTAGGGCCAAAACGAGGTTTCTAGTCACAACATTTTCTAGCATCATTTAAAGACTAGAATAAAAATGAAAACATCTATTGGTTTGCTGAAGTTTTTTTATTGTCTTCTACCGTCTTGAAAGCCTTTCCATCTGAATTTATATTACGGTCATTTATTATGAGCAAAAATATTTTCTTAATTGTACTATTGTAATCTTAATCCAGGCATACTTAAATAACTACATGTAACTTTATTTCTTTATTTATTAGAACCTTTTCCCTTATTACCTTCAACCTTGACAATCAGTCATCAAAGATTTTGCTATTTCGTCAAGTTTTTCTCATTCTATATAAATTTCGAGAAAATCCAAAGATTTGTGACATCTGATGAAGGAGCGTTTTACCACATCTACCTTAAGGTTATAACCAATACTTGCTCTTTAGTTCTTCTACTACCTCGAATTTTTTAAACTTCTATTTTCTCGGCTCTTAATTCGAACGATATTTTCCATAATTCGTGAACATAAACTTATTGTTTCAACAAACGGTTTTATGTATAATTAACCTGAATTTAAATAAGTCTTTGATGTTTAATAAATTAGTGAAAGGCATTTATTTGTTTGGATTATTGTAAAATTGAATCACAAATTCGGAATCCGAATATTTAAAACAATACGTTGCAAATCGCTTACACGTATAATCATTGGTCCTTCGAGCCGGATGTTAAAATGCATAAACTTATTTCATTACTCATGAAATTAGCGATTAAGTTATCTTTAAAGTAAATGGAACTGAACTGAACTTAATTGAAATAAACTACTAGTGAATGTGCATGTGAACTTGACTTTTGAACTTGTGCATTGCGCAAATTTTTGGACAATATCTTCACACGAACTGAGGAATCAATTACAAGAAGAGCAGAGACAACGAAGTATCCAGAAGAACAGCAGCTTCTCCATTTGGCGGGTCTCCAATCTCAATTACCTTCCATTTAGACCTGTTTTTTACGTTTCGACTTGATTATCAGTAAAAATGCCGACAGCAACCTGGAAAAAGAAGCGAATGCTAATTAAAACAAAATTAACTTTTCTAAATCAATTTGAAGTGTATAGTACAGCGTTAGGGTTAGGGTCATGAACCCTTATACTCACGAAAATCGGATCTTTATATGAGGAATTTAATAAAGTACAAACGGAGATCGAAATTGAAATCGATAATTAAACAGTATCAACAACGATTACAGGAGGTGCTACGCGAGCTATTCAATCATTAGATGTCTCAGATGCCAGTTGTATTAAAACCTACATTTAATGTCCTGAGACAGATAATTGACGATACTAACAAATATTTAGTATCATAAGAGAAACCTGAGACTCAACAGTCACTCAGCTGAAAACTGCAGAATTGCAATTCTCACACTTTTGTGATGTCAATTCGCAATTTCTGGATACAGATATGATATTTGATGATAACCTTTTGATTTGCCAATTCTTTAATTCTCAAACCCTTAGACATTGTCCAAAAGGAAATATTCATTCCTTTATTTCGAGATTTTTAAGAAATACGGAAAATGTAATTTTATAATTTGGGAATTTGTATAACTGTAATTAAATAATAATTTAATTTAATAGTTTTTAAAACTGAGCAATCAATCTTTTGGTATTCATGATTAATTCACATTATTCGTAATTTAAAAGTCATGGAGAAACAGACAAGCAGGAAGGAAATATCAATGTTTATTTAGTGACTGTAGGAACTCCATCCCACAGTTCCAGATCTGAAATCTTCTAACCCACAGACTTGCACCGGTGACAATTAATCTTTTATTGTTAATTTTGAACTTATTTTTTCAAAAATGATTTAGAAGTGAATTCTTGTTCATCCCGCCTTACTCCATAGTTTACAGTGTTCAAAACGCACTAAATAGGTATATCGTATACTTTGTCAATTTTTTTGAAAGATATTTGAAGTAATCTTTTTTTTTTTTGGGGGGGGGGGGTAAAGTACATGAAATAATATTTATCTGGTTTTTTAAAGTATTTGAAATAATGCAGATAAAAGGAAAATAAAGAATAAACGTCTGTTGACAGGTGACAAGGCTCAGGTGCGCCATCTATCATTGAGGACTTTACTTCCCGATACACACGGCTATATGACCTACGAAGGAAGCACAACCCACCCCGGATGTTGGGAGACTGCAGTTTGGCTTGTCCTCAACAAACCTATTTACATCACCGCTCAGGAAGTAAGATAGTTTTATCAAACTTATTTATCCCTTTGAGAATACGATTGGCTGGGCATAAATTGATTGTCGACTTCTCTGTCCAAAGTTGTATTCCCTGAGACAACTGATGCAAGGTCCGGTCAACGCACCAAAGGCACCCCTCGGGAACAACTCCAGACCACTGCAGGGACTTCACCACAGAACTGTCAGGACAAATATTGATTTCCACAAGGTAAAAGGAATCCCAAGTTCTACGAACTATGAAACTATTGTTAGGGACAACTTGGAGCTAAAAATTTTTCAAAAAGATATAAACAAAATGCTTTACGTAGATTTTAATCTTTCTACGTAGGTATGCTTGTGTATCTCTTATACTATTAATTTCAATATTTTAAAACATCGAGTTCAATGCATATATGGTTAAAATCACATAAAATATCACTGAAATAAATCATATCCTTGTATTTCAAACAAATTTTGACAAATTTTTTATTTTGAAAAATCTGAGAAATCAAACAGGATTTTAAAAGATTTGAATTGTGTTTAAGATTACTAAAAATGTCACGGGATTTCAGAATGAAAATAATTTAAGTCCCTCGAAAAATTTTTAAGTTCACTGGAATTTCGTATTAAACTCCATGAAATCTATTAAATTTGATTTGTTCTAACTTACCTGATAGAGTTTGAAGCTTGAACAAAATTTAATTTATAAACTCTTCAAGAGCTCAAAACAGTTCAAAGCTTTATGAAACAGTTCTTAAATTCTGAACTTTGACATCAATTGCAATAATGTTAAAAAAGATTCGGAACTGTTTGAAACTTTTTTAAAGCAGTCGGAAACTTACCTAAAACTGTTCTAAAATAGTTCGAAACTCTATCAAATATCAAATTTCAAACATCAGATGGCATTTGAAACTATTTGAAGCTTGTCTGAAAAAAGTCAGAAATTGTCTGGAAACAGTTTTAAACTTGCCTGTAGCTTGTAACTGTATGAAATAAAATTGACAAATTCTGAGAAATGGTAAAAGAAAAGGTCCGTAAGATTATGTAACATTTTACGAACTTGTCTAAAATCGTATCAAAAACTATGATACAAATTTAAAAACTTTAAAAAGGTCCGAAACAGTACGAAACATGTTTGAAGCTGGTTTGAAATCGTTTCAAACTTGTCCAAAATACAAAAAAAGAATCTGAAAAAATTCTGAAGAAACATATTACTAATTCGAACGCTTTACAGTAGGCCCACAACTGTTCGAAGTGTCTCTTCATAATAACAGTTCAAAAAGAATTCGAAACTGTATTTGATAGAGGTCAAAACAATTGAAAAATATATTGCTCAGATTCTAAGGCAATCCTAATCTTACCTAGAAAAATAATGCCAAACCTCTTAGACCTATTCCTAAGAATTCGAAACATTTTCGAAAGATTAATAATTGCTTAATTTCTTTTCTGTTAAAACAGCAATCAGAAGCCAAATGTCTCACAATGGCCAAAGACATGAAATACAAAGGTAAACTGAAGCCTTCTTTTTCAGAATCAATACTCAACATCCTTTTGATAAATAACATAAACTTTCCCCTTTGCAGCCAACACATGGCGAGACGTTGGTGATTCCCATGCTCGGAATATTTACTGAGATTGGCTGAATGATGACGCTTGGCTTTTTCGTCCGGACGAAGACGTCAAGAAGTCAAATTGTGAAGAAACGACGAAAAAGTTATTTTTTTATGGGGACTTCGAGTTCGATTGAGTGCTATTAATAACAGTCGTACATGATCGAAAAATTTCAACTTTCACAAGCTGTGAAAAAATAGTGTAAAATACGAAAAAAGTAAACAGATGGGTTGTTCATGTATGATATGCGTATTGTGTGTCTCAAATATACGTACACTGTTCGAGTTACTTGCATGTAGTGTAAAATACATAAATTAGAACATTTTCCGAATGAAAAAAAGAAAAAAAAATTTGGGAACGGATGCAAGTTCCTGTACGTAAAATATACAATAGAAGAATGAGGATATTGGTTTAAAAATAATTGTAAAAATTGTGTAAAAACAGGAATGAAAGTATATTACAACAGTTTCAACTAATAATCAAATGTTTGTATTTTGCTTTTCTCGTTTTTGTATAATTTAAGGGTCTTGGGTCTACATTTTAACCTGAAAGTCGTCCTCTTCGTTTTTAGCTGTGTAGCTGTACTCATTTTTAAATAGGGTGATACAACTACAATTTATGGTTTACAAAACCACTATTTACTATTTACTAATAGTTACCACAACTATTTCATAATGGTTGCCACAATCACGTATGGTTCTGTTAATTAAAATCTTGGTTGTGGCAACCACAAATTAGTAGTTGTACCCTATTTTACTATTTCTATGGTGAGGGCAATGTTTTCAGGACCATTCGTAGTCAAGTAAAAGACAAAGTCATTCATAATTCTTTTTTTAACACCCCTATAATTTAGATTATTTTCATACCTGTGGGAAGGTTCCGCATTTTAGTTTCTTGAAGCTGCAAGGCATAAAGGTTAAAAGTTGACTAGCGTTTGTGACAATTATGATGGCGCTGAAGCACGAAATCCACGAAATCACGCTAACTACGAAGTTTGCTTAGAAGATCCAATAATAACTGTGGAGATGGCGCCACATCCCTATACTATTCTCCTTACAGACATTTACTTTAGATTGTCGTCAATACATTTATATGCAAACTACAATAAATATAACCCATATTCTTTTGATGACACAATTTTTCTACTTCATAGGGAGTAGGAAGTACTTTCTACTCACACCGCTTGAAAAACGATATTGTGGGGCCGCTCCACAGACATGAAAATAATTCGAAATCATGGGGTTTTGGTAAAAAATCTATTATTTTTATCCTTTTTGTGTAAAATTAAACAATTTGAAAGTTAGTTACTCCAAAACAATCAGAATTTTTCCGAATCATTACGCAATTTGTATGTGAAACAGTTACATTCCGATCTAATTCGATGGAAACTTACAATTCGGAACAATCCAAAGTCCATTTGTAGTCAACTCCTGTAATTCCTGAAAAAAAGAAGGGTATTCAGGAACAGGAAGATACAATTTGGGTTCTTTATTTTTAATCATATTTTGCAAACACCTTCTGAATAGTGGGTTACAGTAGTGCAGAACACCTTTCGGGTTCTGATTCTGTAACACGCTTGTCACAAGGGTCCCTGTTCAAAGAATAAAAAGAACACCTTCCTTTTTTTTTGGTTGTTGGTCCTAAGAAGGACCGATTGTGCGATGCTCTAAAAAGGGCAGTTGAGTGTTTAGAGGTTTGTAATGGCGCGAACCTCTCAGAACAATTGTCTCTTGGTGGTCGAAGGCCTCATGATTACGGATCTTACGCTCGGTGTTGAAAGTAGCGATTTACTCTCCCTGGGTTGAAACCGTACGGCCGGATTCACAAGATCAACCCGCTTGATTTTGGATCTTGCGGGTGTCTCTTGTGCGGTGGTATAAAGCAAAACGTAGGGCTTCGTAAGGGTGAGTGACTCCCGCACGATGGGCACACTCTTCTTTGGTAAGACCTTTATTGAAGATGTTCGTAGCTCCAGAACGTCATCATCGCTTTCTTCGGCGATGGGGGCTTTATCGGCGAGACTGCGAACATCCGTAATCCTTGGATGGAATTCGAGGCTTTTACCCGGGGTGATTGGAACGCCATTGTTTAACCGAAAACAATCGGGTCCGAAGATGTTGTACTTTGCAGGTGGAGTGACTGGTCGGCGTGGCACTGAGGGGTTGCTCAGGATCACCCGCGTCTTTAGGACTAGGAGACGTTGATTAATCAGCTTGCGTTGCCAATACGGATAGGGAATCGCGATCTCTTCACCGAGAAAAGCTGTCCGTTGGGCTTCTAGGACCTTTCGGATTTTCTTTCTGAATCCGTTTTCGGGAAGCGGGTCGGTTTTTTAAGAGGCATTCAGCACTTAAGAGGGATGGACTTAAAGAAACAGGGGGATATCAAGGAAGGATTCCCACCGCTTATGTTCGAGTCGGTATTCGTCCGAGTACAACGAACACTAAGAGGGTACCGTGGGTAATTGTGGATTACACCGCATGGGGGAAAAGTAAGGAAAAGGGAATTTTGGAAAAAAGGGCTAAGGATAGGATTCTGTTCGGTACACCACTTTGGTTCGGGTCGGTAGTCGTCCGAGTACACGAGAACACAAAGGGGTACCGTGGGTAATTGTAAATTACACCGTAACAGTGGAGAAAGGAATAGGAATAGGGATTTGGAATGGATGAATAATCAGTCAGTTCGTATGCGTTTGAACACTAAACTTAACGCCGAGACTTCAAGAGCGATATCAAAGATGTACTCGATCTGCTGTCGGACCGTAAACTGATTCTAGACCAGTGTTTCCAGATCGTGGATTTTTCGCCCCCCACCCACGAGCTCATGCTCGTGAGAAAACATGAGCTCGAACCAATCAGAAGCGCGCTCCCCCCGATCGCCGATCACCCGGTGCTTGGAAATGCCCATATAAGGAGCGTTCTTGAAGCTTCTGAGTTTCTTAATATTAAAGACCGTTATTTCCTTTAGTCTCAGAGTTATTTATAGATTCTTTATTTAAAATGCTTCTCAGAATGGGTCAAACAATAGATGCTTTGGAAAAAGGTTTGGCTTGAGATAAAATATTGAATATTGTGGTGGGCGACACATTCAAAATCCATGCGAACGAATTCGGTAATCCGATTTAATTATAATTAATCCGAATAGATCTGATCAATTCGAATTAATCAGAATATATACGAATTTCTTAGAGTCATTTGAATAGACCAGATTAAATCGGATTAATTCAGATTAATTGGGATTAACCGGATGCACTTCATTCCGATTAGGTCGAATGAAAATTTTTGGTTCGGATACAAATTCTGCAAGGTTTCGTATTTGTTCGGAATTTAATTCCAATTCGAAACCTTTATCAGGGTGTTGAGTAAAATGAAGAAATCAAATTTTGAGGATAGAATTTCGATTCAAAGACCCTTCAGCTAGGAAAAATGATATTGAAAATGTATATAATAGATGACTTCGAGTATAGGAACCATATAAAGGTGAATCGATAGAGCCGTAAAGTAAAGCTTATTATATGTAAGAAGAACAATTTAAAACAATTTAAGTCAATAGCAGATAAGATTCTTTTTATAAGATTATTTTTTCAATAAAATTTGGTTTTATTGATTATAAATCAACTTGTCCAACAACAAAAATAATAGTCTTATTAAAATTGACAATATGGAAATTAATCTAAAATGGTTTAAAGTATTGGCTTCATGATATCAATAATCTTGGATATTTCTTATCCATTGATATCTAAGCGCAAAGGATCCAGAATTTAATTTTCTTAAAGGTATTGGAACTAGTTCTGACATAAAAATTCTATTTCCTCATATTACTTAACAGATATTGCAAATGGATGTTTTTTTTATTTTGCTTTATAGAACTTCGGAATATATGAATGTACACCTAGTTCGAATATTTTTTAAGTAAAATGGAGAAATCGAGTTATGAAATTAGAATTCGTATCCAAATAGCTTTAAGAAAAATCTGAAGATTCGAAATAAGAACGTTCGTCAATTATTTTATATCCAAGTTACATTAGTCTAATCAAGTGTTCATATATTCGAAAACGAAAAAGGACAAAAAGAATGAAACGTTTGTTTAAGAATTCAACAATCCTCAAGTGACGGTCGTAAATTTGGTTAGTAGATAATCAAATGTGTGAATCAAAATCGTATTCTCTTTCGGAAATTGTACTTTTTCATATTGTTCCACTACTTTCTCTGGGGGTTGTTTATTCTTGAAAAACAAACAATCGAGATGAAGGGAATCGCACAAAAGCATAAAACAAGCGAAAATATTACTAGAAATGTAGCATAGCAAAAGGAAGAAAAATCTTCCACCGCTTTTGTATATATAAAGTACCTTTAGGCGTCAATCTAGACAGTGTATAGAGGTCAAAAAAAGGAATGAATTGTATTATACGAAAAGAATTAAATAAAACAATTGATGAGAACAGTGGTTAATGAATAATGATAATAAATAAACATATCGTTATATTGTAGACCTTGTGTTTAAATTAACTTTCGAACCTTGAAGTAGCAATTAGTAGTCAAAAAAATTTATTTTAATTTAGAAACTAAATTGGAGATTTATTATTTATTCCAATGATTTTTATTTCATTAAGTTACCAACTATATCCTCCTGAACCCTTGCGTGCACACTTGCATGGATACTCATGTACCTACCCAGTGTTGGATGAAAGTTAAGGGGGTGACTGAGTGAACGGCCGTCTTTTGGACCTCGCTTTTCAATGGGCCTAAAAATTCAGAGTAATTTTTTTTACCCTTTATTTCTAATTAATATATTTATGTTTAATTTTTAATTCTTATATACACTAATACCTGGATTTGATTCCCTTTGATTTATGACATTTTGAGCAGTTGAGTTTCTCCCAAACATGCATGAAGGAAGGTGAGGAGTCGAGAAGACAAGCGCCGCGAGATCGACAGTGCTCGGCTCAGCAATAGCATAGCGTCAAGTAGGCAGTACCCACTAAGTCAGTTAGCTCTAGTTCGCAAAGGGAACACTGGTACATACGCCACTGACTTACGACCTGCTCGCTCCCTTCATATGTATCAACTGATCAACTAAAATGCGACAACAATCAAGATTCCACTGTAATAGATATGGAGATATAGAAAAGATGGATTGTCCTATTAATTAACATATTTGGCTAATTTGGAAAGAGAATAAAGTTCAAAACAGCACTTGTGTTTAATAGTTTTTATTCCTTGGTGCATTGTACACACCAGAAGTACAACACATCTTCATCCCCCTGCCTTTCGACCCAAAGGGTAAGAGTCAATATGGCGTTACTACGCAAGATGGAGAGTAGGGATGACTTGCATCTTTTCCACTAGCGGACGCAGAGTATATAACCTTCTAGATGGAAAAACACGGTGTAACAATAATATCTATATCCAGTGGGCACAAAATTTGGCGACATCTTTATAACATCGTCACGACATATTTACGACAACTTTACGACATCCTATGTCCATGTCTTTAACATGTCTTTACGATATCGTAAACACGTCGTACATTTTTGTGTCGACTTTATGACATCGTAAAGACATCTTAAAGATATGGACATAGAATGTCGTGAAGTTGTGGTAATGATGTAACGATGTCGTAAAGACGTCGCCAAATTTTGTGCCCACTGGGTATATGAGAGGCAGCAGTCAACAGTGGGACTCCGATGCCGTGAAATTTTTTTTTTAGATTTATTTATTAGAATGCACGTGATGTCAAAGCAGAACCCAACGGCACGGTAAGGAGTCGCAGATATAACTGACTTTTCGGAAAGATAGACGTGTCTACCGAATAAAGGTGCAGTCCCATGTGGGCAAAAAACGTCGGCGTGAAGCAGAAACTCATTTGAGTGAAAGAAACATACAGATCTGCTTATCTCTGTCAATCTCATGAGTTTCTGCTTTACGCCGACGTTTTCTGCCCACATGGGACTGCACTTTAAGGACGTAGGTCCGGAGTTGTAGATTAGATTGAATTTTCGGAAAAGTTAACGGGCCTACTAGATGAGGACGTAGGTCCGGAGAAGTCTAAGAGTCGAAACTGGTCTTAGTAGTTCGAGGGTTCAGAGAAGTCGACGTTGACGATTTTGAATCAAACATTAGAATGACTGATTCGATCGAGAGACGCGGCTTAGACTGACTGATTGTGATATAGAAGACCTACACGATAAGGGTGTAAGACCGGAGTTTAAGTTCAACCTGGTCTTGACGCGGTTCAATGATTTAGAGGAGTCGACGTTGACGGTCTTGAATAGAAAATTAGACTGACTGGAGATCACGACGTTATTGGTTTTTTGTTTGGCGTTTACTAAGATACAAATTAAAATTTTAAAATAAATTCTACGTTTTGTCGAATATAAAATTCCACTCAAAATTTTCAAAAATTTTGTATAGATACGATTTTATTAATCATAGTAGAAGAGAAAATCATTTTGCACCTTGTGAGAGGTTTTATCCTTCGTATTTCTATAAAACATGTTACAAATGTTATATAACAAATTAAATACAATTAAAATGAAAAAAAATAATGTAACTTAAAAGCTGCAGAAATAAATTTGTTTCTTTAGAATAACACTTATTTTTCCAGAAATCGTGACGGTACTTTGTAAGTATCATTATTTGATTAAATGAACCCCAATGTTATTGTCTTAGCAATTCAAGTGAGATTCACGCGGTCACTTTATTATTATTGATTTATGATGATGATTAACGTCAAGCAAGTGGTCTTTCATTTCTGCATTCAATCATATCGGAATGCATACAGTGCGAACGTTTCGCTTTGGCTTCGTGATTAATGGCTAAAATTTAGAATTCATTGAATACGAATGATTCAACGGGGTAGAAACACAGAAAATACGAATGTGACGAGGTTTAACCAATCGATAGAACAAATAATTTCACGTGTTCATCAATCTGGAAAATTGCTAACTTGTAGGACGCGAGCCCGAAATTTGTGAATTGCAATTTAACAAAGTTGAATAATAGTAAATGATAGTTCAGTACACGTCCAAAAATCCTTTTCATAACATCAAAATTAAAAATTCGAATTTCGATCCCATCATAGTGGATTGAAAGTAGCAGTTTTCTACCCTAGGGTTCAAAGTAAAAAACAACTGAACAGAAAGCATCGAAGGTCGAATTTTCAATTAATCTTATAAAAAATAGTATACGTGACTCGTGAAATTGTCGTCTTTCGCCCTTTGTCACGTAATATACTACTTCCCAACCCGTAGTTCCAAAAACCACTTTTCAAACTTAGTTTCCGGAACTCCTATTTTCAAACCCCCCTTTTCAATCAATTTTTATCACCCCATTTTCCAAACTCACTTTTTCCACCAATTTTTTAGTCTCTTTTCCAAAAAATCTTCCTATCAAGTATTCCATACATCTAAAAGTCACATTTTCTCATTCTCCTTTTCAAACCCTCAGCTTTCAAACACATTTTCTCACTCCATTTTTGAAGATCCCTTTTTCTGCGAAATTTTCCAAACAAACTTTTCTATCCAATATTCCACTTCCAACGACTGTAAACAACTAGCTGTTTATAAAGAAATATCCAACGTTCCACTCTGAAATTTTTATGAGATATTCTCAAAACTATAACGAATATTTTAATCCTGGAAAAAATGATTTTAAACATCCATTTTCCATAAATGCTATTTATTTAAAGGAATTGCACGTTTCTTATGTAAAAAAAAGAGGAATATTTTTTTCATTTACCGCTATTTGCAAAGTGTAGGTAATCGTCGACTTTACCTTAAAATTTCATTGTTTTCCAGTAAATAGTTTACCAATTCGAAGATATTTAAAAATACCTAAGTTTTTCTACTCCAGATGTTTCAACACTTGTAACTTGAAAAGTTTGCATATCATAGTGAAATAAAAAAATCTGCCCGCTTCCGCGGGCACATTCTCATACATGTGTCGCGCTTGCGCCCTTCGAGATGCTTGCGCCCTTCGAGACGCTTGCGCCCTTCGGGACGCTTGGGCGTTTCACGACACTTGCGCCCTTCGGGACGCTTGCGAGCGTCGCGATGTTTGCACCTATTTGTTTTTAACTTAGTACAAAATGGAATGGAATGCAAGCGAAAGCTAATTTACTTAAGGAGCACATTCTCATCAGGGTACTCGCGCTTCGCGCTCTTTTTAAGGCCAATAATTATGTTTCTTATCATTTTCTCTGTATCTCGCGTTATTTGTTTCAAAATTTTAATTTTAGATTTTTTAAGGAAATTCAAAAAGTTATTAAACCTATCCTATAGAGTGTTCAAAAAGAAACATTTTTCATCTTTAGACTTTTCTTCATATCGTGCGTTGTTTGGCTTCTAATTCAAGTTTTATTTCATTTTTTTGGATTTTAAAAATGTTATAAGTCTTTCAATTTTTTTTTATCCAAAAAAGTCATTAAGAAAAATTGTTCGTCTTTTTGAGTACTACGAACATCCGTCCTTAGAATTTTTAAATTAAAAAAAAAAGTGGTTTCTAAAATTTTCAAAATGCTCCAGTTTTTTAAATTTTTATCCAAAATGGCTGGCCAACAAACTTGACCTTCATTTTAGGGCACTAAAAGAGTATACAAAAGGACAATACAATCGGTTAATTCTTTTGAAAGTTATCGTGCTAACAAACTAAAATCTACAGACAGACAGACACATTCGTAAAAACATGTTTTTCGGGTTCAAGGGGTCCCAAAACGTAAACATTTGATGAAAACTGGGGGGGAGAGGTCAAAATTTTACACAAATCTAATACATTCTCTCTGATGAGAATGTAAAAATACGTGTCTACTTGTTTTGTATCTAAAACACGAAAAAAAATATTCGTTGCGATTTTATTTTTCAGTTCTAAATATGATATGGAATGACCCATATACATATATGTTTTCAACGTCACATTATTAAAAAATCAGGATAATTAAATTAATTACCTGATTTTTATGACGAAATATTAGTTTTGGTTCTTTCGCTTGTATTGTTATAGTACCTAAAAGCAAGTAAAAAATTACAGAAGTTTTGCCTAAAATTATAAAAATTTGTTAGAAATATACTGTTCTCAGTTTTTTGAATGCTTTAAAGTTTAAAATTTTGAGTAAAATTAATAAACTTTTATGTAAAAAATCTTTATTGAATACTATTCACATGCGGCTCATATGGCGCATTAGTTGGTGAGTCATTCTGTACTGTTAACAAAAAATTTTTTCCTTGACATTTCAGCAGTTATAACCCTCAGATTATAATTATTTGTATTATAATTATCAAATTATAATTTATCTCACAATAGTAATTGTGCGATATTCTGAACTGTTAGAAAAACATTTTTGCTTGAAATTTCGGCAGCATAATCCCTCCAATATGTTAATAATATTAAACATAAATATATGTATCGTATTTTTATTAAACACTCTTTTTTCTTCATAATTTGTTTTTACATTCCCATCACAGAGAATGTATTAGATTTGTGTAAAATTTGACCCCACAATTTTCATCAAATGTCCACGTTTTGGGAAGCCCTGAACTCGAAAAACATGTTTTTACGAATGTGTCTGTCTGTAGAGTTTAGTTTGTTAGCACGATAACTTTCGAAAGAATTGACCGTTGGGATTGTCCTTTGGTATACTCTGTAACCAACCTGATTTTATACATAAAATAGGTTCTCTTAGGGAAGAGTGAATAGGCACAATTTTTGTTCTAATCGGAATAGATTAAGAAAAACTGTCGGGTAGAACTCCGGATGTAGAGTCGATAATTTTCTTTATATCAAAATGATGGGAATAAGTAAAGGACACCTTGAAGAAATTAAGGTGTAACGCTCATTTCGAATACATATCATCGAACTCTGATCAAACTGTCAGGTCCTGATTTATATACTAATAATGGAGAATTCCTATTTTTTCGGAAATGAGGAATCACTGATTTCAATCGTTTGGATGGGGGGGGGGGAGAGCATACTGAGGAAGTATCTGAGTCCAAATCAGGATCCAACGAATCCTCACTGGAGTGACCTGTTAAAATGTTGGGTTCTCTGACTGGTGAAGACTTCATGGGAGAAGGATGGATGCTAAGGATCTCTTCTGAGTCCGAAACATCCGATGTAGCCACCCTATATTCTGGAGTTAAATTCTCCTCGTTTTCTTGAAATGCAGAGGGTAGGTTGCTGATGGTTGTTTGAACGGACAGATCCTGAGAATCAGACCTCTGCTCTGCGTGGTTCTGGTTATCATTGAAATCAGTCACAAGAGAAGCGAGAAATGCCCGAAGTGGTTTGCGGTTCCTCTTGTATGGGGGTGGAATGGGGATTATCGTGCCGGGTGGCACTGTGGCTGCCAATGCTGCACGGCGTTTAGTGATCAAGCGTCGACGGACGTTTGGCCGATTCTTTTTTATATCTGGGGTTATCTCACTCATTGGGTTCGGCACCATTTGCGTATCAAATTGTTTAAATGAACACGAACCAAAACACACTTCTTTGGCACACTGGACAACTTATAGGATACTCGTAACACATCAACCAAAATGCAGGAGATTGTACCAAGTTTGGTGTAGAGGGAACACTAGTCACTGAATCTTGAAATGCACTATGGATTACTAAAGGGGAAAAACCACTGTTCACGAGATTATTCGTCGACAATTCCTCGTTCCTCTTCTTCTGAAGTCGTCTTCGGAGATTAGGGTGACTCCTTTTAATCTTGGTAGAATCCATAACACATTATGTAGAAACTGTGGAAGAAAAAGAACACAAACAAAAGAATATGGAAAGAACTAGCGAACGCACCATAAGATGGACCGCCCCCCTCTTCAAAAAAATGTAAAAAAAGAAAGATGCAATTCGAAGGTGAACGCATCCGAGTAAATTGCTCAGCTGGTCCACCAACGAATTCTCCTTAAATGTGATGTATGTTTTTTAGTTATTCCTACATTAATTGACTAACAGAGATATTTATGGAATATGTTTATTTGAGTAAATAAACTAATGTGAGAATTGGATTTCCAACGTAGACACAATTACACCGTAGATTTGTATCGACCTCGATACAATTCGTCTGTTGAGATATTATCCAGCCATGCTGAAGAATGCCAATCCTACGTGCCGGGTGGAATGTGTCCTCACAGACTAAAGCGGTATGGTTAAGTCCTAAATCCAAAAAAATCTAAAGATGTGCAGTCTCTACTACTGCGAGTAATCGAATGGTGCCGGGTCGATGGGAGAGCCTGTATTTATAGCCCTACCAGTTCCGGCGTCTGATTGGCTGTTGAGATAATCGGGGGGATCTCGAGCGCCGATTAGTCCTTGTCTGTGGAGAGGGGATATTTGTATTCCGATTGGTTCTCCGTGATGGAGAGAGGGCGATTCCTGCACTATGATCGCGAGATTCGCTCGATTACTCGATTCGTGCGAGTCGCTGATGCGCGCGCAGGTTGTCCAAGCAAAGGCGCTGGGAGATCGAAGTGAGAGAAAAGTGAATAAGAGAAATCCAAAGCGATTGGCGTCTGCTTGCGGGCGACAACTCTTTTAGTGTCCTGAAATAAAGGTTAAGTTCGTTGGCCAGCCATTTTGGATAAAAATTCAAAAAGTCGAAAATTCAAATTTTGAGCCAAATAAAACGAGATGTAGAGAAAATGATAAGGAACATAATTATTGGTCTTAAAAAGATCTACAAGTTCTCTTTTGGCCATTTTTCAATAGGATGAGTAGTTCTCGTTTTAATCATGAAAAATATTGTTAAACAGAGTCGAGCGCAAGGCACGAGTGTCTAGATGAGAATGTGCTCCTTGAGGTCGATAGAACCTTAAGTAAATTAGTTTTCGTTTTCATTCCATTTCATTTTGTAGTAATTTAAATAAAAATAGATGTAAACGTCGCGACGCTCGCAAACGTCCCGAAGAGCGTAAGCGCGCCGTGTGCAGAAGAATGTGGCTGCGAAAGCGGTCAGATTTTTTATTCAATAATTACGAACTTAAAACGAAACGCGCCACAATACCAAACAAGGTAGGATAACTTGGCGCAGGTGCCTTTTTTGGAAAACTCGTTAATTAACTTTAATTAAATCATCTCTATGCACAAAGCATTGGTAAGATATTGGCCTAAACAAAATATATTTTATTACAATATTTTACTTTATATTGGAATTTTAATCTTGCATTTTCCTTTATGTGCGCTGCATTCGCCGCCGCTCCCCTATGCACTTGTGTTTGATACGATATTTTTCGTAATAAATTCTTGGAATCATACAAAACTCTGGAATCAACATGCCAAGTGCAAATCTAGACAGAAAAACGCTATCAAATTACGGGACACTTAAATGGTTTCAAAATTAGTTACTTTTCGCATTGTATATACATGGAGGTGGAAAAATTTGTTTGTAAAGCTGAGTAAAAAATTGAGATTATAAAATCTTGCGAAATAGCATTTTAAAACGATGAAATTGATAAAGTTTCGTGCGACATACCTATTGCCGCGTAAATGGAAAGAGTGTGGTCATAAAAAGGTTCACGTTCATAATTCAGGTTACAGCGTTCATAACTGAAACATTTTAGTTCGCAAAACGGAAATACAGTGTGCCGAGCTCACGAGGCACACGCTCCTCCGGAAATTTATGCATTTTTAAAGATACCGGGACCCTCTTGGAATGTGAATTGTTGGAATAATTGTAAAGAGTTGCATCCATCCTGAAAACAATGGTTGACTACATTCAAGGTCTAATAGCCTACAGATCTAATCTCCATTTCATTAAAAGTCTATCACTTTTTCAATTTATTATTGAATATTTCCAGAGAACAAGTCAAATTAACTTCCGATTGCATTTCTGTTGAAAAAGAAACAATTATAAAAGGAAAATTCCCTAAATCTGGTTATGTTTCCAGTGTGGTTGAAACCAATTTTTAAATTGAAGGTTATTTGTGTGAGAGAATTTTTAATTTATTATAACCCTAGTGTAACGTCATATCACCTATTGTCATAATCAACAAAATCGTTTGATATTATATTCTGATACGATCCCCTTTACTCCGTAAAGGGGTTAAAGAGGGGGAATGTATCGTAGAGTCTACGTTATTTTTGCAGCTCTAAGAAGAGCTGATTGGAAACCAGAGTTTATGTAGTTTTGAAAAGAACTGAGTGGGATATTTGAAGAAAAAAATAGGCAGAATGATTCTTTCAGATGATGAAGGTTTATTCAGTCTAGTTCCCTGAACTGGATCGAAAGAGCATGTAGGCTGTCTGGCAGAGGCAAGAGAGTGACAGGTCGTTGCTGGTGGCCGGTCAGACAGCACAGGACACTGGTCCTCGGTCGAGGTTCGAGTACCAAGTTTGAGGTTCGTTGTGGATGTGAGTCAGAGTCCGTCTGACTGAGGGAGCCTAGTAGCAAAGGCTCGTATCGAAGTCCGAAACTGAAGTGTCGTTCGAAGGTCCAGGACTGGAGTATCCCGTTTGAGGCCCAGAACTGAAGTGCCGTTGTTTTTTTGCCAGGCCGGAGCCCAGAGTGTTCGACTTACTCGGTCGGGGCCGGAGCCCGGAGTAATCAGTTAGGACTAGAGTGCCTCCTTCCATCCTCTGTGCTAGAGAATCATTGCAATTGTTTGGCTTGCCTTCTGCCTCCAACGCTCGACGGACGCTTCCATCTATGCTCCTTTTTTCCAGTTTTTACATTACTAATTAATGCTAAATATTTTGTAAGATTTATTAATTCTTAAGTCTAACTTATCAAGAAACGAAATTTTTAACATACATTTCCTAATTATTAAGAAATTATTATAGAGAGTAGTGATTAATTTTCCTACATAATTATTAATAATTATTCGATTAATTATTATTTATTCTAATTATTAAACTGTTAATTAACGCTGGAAGTCCTGTTATTATTAACAATAATAATTCACTAAACTTTCACCCAAGCCAAGTACAATATTGGAGCGTGCGTCAGGGTGGAAACAAAATTTGGAGATTTACCCTAATTAAAAGACGTAGGCAGCGTCACCCAGTCTGTGGACGCATTATTGTCATAAAATAAATGAGACCAAGCTAAGAGATTATCCCTGGGTTTAGTACTGACGCTTGGATTGAGACCTTAGTGGGCGGAGCACCCTAAGTACCCTAAATACGTATATTCTAATTCCAAGTTTGTGAGTTGCAAGGGGCATCTCACTTTAAAATCAAATGAAATCGTACGGACGTTTTAATCGTTGCTTGACGATTCTGTACGATTTCATACGATGTCAATGTTAAATACATGACTTTCAATTTTTGAGATCGCGTGCATTCAGCCCGTCAAAATCGACACATTGAATTCACGAATTCACATTGAGTTCGGCTGATTTCGACATCCAAGCGATGAGTATAGGCGATCTTGCAAGCGGTATAGGTATAATGTACTGATTTCACGTTAACTACAATGAATTCTTCCCTTTCGCTTACGATTTCAAACAATTTTCAACGGCTGATCAGACTGGCGGCTTCAGCTGCGTCAGACTGCGCATGCGTGTGAGTCTTGACTGTACGGTAAGAGTCTGACGTTCACTGACGTAGCTTTAGTGATTTCGTCTGATTTCGGTTGAATTCTTACTGAATTCGTTCCACTTTACGCAATAATAGCTAAGATTTCAAGGATCATTGATGATTTCCTCCGTTAAACAACGGATAGAAGCGATCTTTAATATTTTTACAATATTTACGGAAGCATCCAGAAACTGACGATTTTGGAAATGTTATTTTCGCATTTTAATTTCATCAACTGATTTTGTGCGTATTTTATTTCGACTTTTAGCGTTTTAGACGTTGAATTTTCAAGTGAGATGCCCCTCGGTAAGTTGGCAATGTCGTATAATCTATGCGCATTTCGGCGTATATCAATTCATTCGAAATTCAATATTTTTCTGATGTTGGTAAAAAATTAGTTGCAATAAGTTTGCAAATGATTTTTTTCATAAAATGTTAATGTTTTTACGAATGTGTCTGTCTGTCTGTAGAGTTTAGTTTGTTAGCACGATAACTTTCGAAAGAATTGACCGATTGGATTGTCCTTTGGTATACTCTTTTAGTGTCCTGAAATAAAGGTCAAGTTCGTTGGCCAGCCATTTTGGATAAAAATTCAAAAAGTTGGAGCATTTTGAAAATTTTTGAAACCACTTTTTTTTTAATTTACAAATTCTATGCATCGATGTTCGTAGTACTCAAAAAGACGAACAATTTTTCTTAATGACTTTCTTGGATAAAAAAAAATTGAAAGACATAACATTTTTAAAATCCAAAAAAATGAAATAAAACTTGAATTAGAAGCCAAACAACGCACGATATGAAGAAAAGTCTAAAGATGAAAAATGTTTCTTTTTGAACACTCTATAGGATAGGCTTAATAACTTTTTGAATTTCCTTAAAAAATCTAAAATTAAAATTTTGAAACAAATAACGCGAGATACAGAGAAAATGATAAGAAACATAATTATTGGCCTTAAAAAGATCTACAAGTTCCCCTTGAACCATTTTTCAACAGGATGAGTAGTTTTCGTTTTAATCATGAAAAATATTGTTAAACAAAGCCGAGCGCGAGGTTTAAATGAAATATCGAACGCGAAGCGCGAGTGCCCTGATGAGAATGTGCTCCTTAAGGTCGATAGAACCTTAAGTAAATTAGCTTTCGTTTGCATTCTATTCCATTTTGTAGTAATTTAAAAACAAATAGGTGCAAACGTTGCGACGCTCGTAAGCGCCCGAAGGGCGCAAGCGTCGCGAAGCGAGCAAGCGTCCCGAAGGGCGCAAGCGACGCGAATCGCACAACACGGAGCGCGCAACATGGAGCGCGAAGCACGACGTGTGTATGAGAATGTGTTCGCGTAAGCGGGCAGATTTTTTTAATCTAATTTTATACGTTTAATCCTTTTCATAGGATTTTGTGTCAAATAATTATGTGATCTTTGTTTTCTAAAATTGCGACTCTTGAGCTTTTAGTATACCTCACAGGTAAACACTTTTATCTTTATTTACCTTTATAGTCTTTCAAAGTATAAAAAATGTATCCTGTGAAAAAAATTGATCTTAATTGACCGATTTGTAGCCGAGATACTGGCCTCAGAAATAAGACGTTTTTATAGCGATTGAAAATTTCTGTTAAACTATTGGCGAAACTGCCTATTTTGCACTGCGCAGACTCTGCCGGTCGGCAATCTGGCAGCACTGCAAATGGTATTATATTACACTCGAAATTCCCAATCCTATTCTAAAAAAGACATGCATTGCAAACAACTTCATAGCGTTATTTTTCAATGCATTTCATATATAAACACTGGTTACGCATGAAGTGAGCGTCAAGTCGTTAGTATTCTCGACTTGGAGCGAGGATTTAAATTTTCTTTTCACTTTCTATAAACAAAACACGCGCGCTTTGTCTCGTAATAGTACAGTTCTCAACAGTAAAGAACGCAACTCGCAATAAGCACTTGATACCACTGCCAATGCGTTGCGTTCGGCATCTAATTGGCTACAGTTCGCGCGCAGTTGAAAATACTAAAAATAATATTTGATGTGCATTACGCATGCGCAATTGACGTGACTATAGAGAAAAATAATTTCTTTACTATTGGGAACAGTTCTGGGTTTGGATTTCTTTCTTATTGGGAAATTCGAATGTAAACTCGACTTTCCCAATGTTAGCCTCCACAATATTAACAATTTCCAAATATTAACCGGTTTCTCCGGTAAGAAGCTTCCAATTAAAAACGATAGAAACGTTTCTATTGATTTCCTATCCCATTTTTTAAAATATCATTTTAATGCTAAAGATCGTAAAAAAGTGAAAGCAAAACGATTGAAATGTACACAGTGCAAGTTGAACGAAACGAATCGGAATTAAAGTGTAGTGAAAGAGATATTTCCTGAAACGGAATTAGTTTGTATGCAGAGACTGAAACTTAAATTGAAATCGAATTAGAATGTATACAAAGTTTATTGATTACAAACAAGATATTTATGGATGTAAAGTTCAAGCCACTTTTTTTTCGTTGGCCTGTGTAATCTGTACACTCACGCATATTGCAAGCGTGCTTACTCGAATTACTCTCTGAGTGTTCTGACACCCAGAACCCTGTACTAGTCGCGCTCAGGCCTCTAGAATTCGAGTTTCTCTAAATTAAAGTTATTCAAATTCCATTAGCCTTAAGGTTAAGTTGATTGTTTGTTTCCTGAAAGCTGATACTGCTTATTCTTTGTAATAATATATTATTTTAAATTAAAATTTGCCGAAAACTTACCCTTCAGGAAGAAAATAATACATTGCGTCGAAGAATTTTCACCAACCAATATACCGGGTGTCCCACCACCTAAACAACTACCGGTTATATGTGATAGAACACAAAAAAGTAAACAGAAAAGTCCTCTGGCAAATTTTGATCTGGGCCTTAATATGGGTACAGTAAAGCTTCAAAGTTGGGCATAATGAACCAATCAGGAGCGTGATTTAGGAATCATTTGTTTGTGTTTCAAGTTCTCAGACAGTGTGCCTATTGGTGAGATACAATTGGTTGCTAAATCTCGCTCCTGATTGGTTCATCATGCCCAACTTTGAAGCTTTACTGTGCATAAATTAAGACCCAGATCAAAATTTGCCAGAAGACTTTTCAGTTTCTTTTTTTATGCTCTACCACATATTATCGGTAGTTGTATAGGTGGTGGGACACTGTATAATTTTGTATCGACACGCCATGCTTTTGTTTGCGTTAAAGTTTTTTATTAAACACATTAAATTGACCTCAAACTTTAAAAAGATTCAATATCATTGATTTACTCAAAATCTTATCATCATAAATGTACTTCAATTAACTTCAACTTCTCACTTTACTAGAAAGAATTAAATATAATTCCATTGTTTCGACTTTTCTTCGGCTGGATGATATTAAAGTGTTATTACCAACTTTCGCTTTCGAAAAATCAAATTGACTAATTGATTTGTTCCAAATTAGCACTTATCTGAAAGAATTAAATTGACTTCAATGTACCAAGTTATCTAACGCTATTGGATAGTATTAAATTGACTTCAGTTTTCATCACCCTAAAGGTGCTTTCTCAAGTCGGCAGAAAACGTCGGCGTGAAGCAGAAACTCATGAGAGTGACAGAGATTTTCAGATCTGTTTGTTTCTTTCACTCTCATGAATTTCTGTTTTACATCGACGTTTTCTACCGACATGAGACTGCACCATCAGCATCATTAAAATGTATTATACACATTCTCACAGAAAAATTGTACGATTGAATGCGATTGAAATGACACACAATTTGATGACGATTAGAAGTATTAGAATGATTATTTCAGAAATGGGATTGCTAACCTATTCAAAACGTTCAAAGTATAGTGATATTTGTGCCCAATGATTACTCAAATGATTCGATCACGGCGCATGCCGTGGCACTTAGCATCGCGCGTAATTTAAAATTATAAAAAATTATTTTATACACAATACGCAAGCATAATTGAAATTAATATTGAGAAAGGGAAATTTGATTAATATTGGGAGTGTCGAGCGTAAAATACATATTTTTTTGTCTACTATTCTTTTTAAAAGTAGTTAATATTTTAAATATTGACTTTCATCCTATTATAAAAAAGACACCACATGAAAATCTCGAATAAAACTCGAAATATATCGAATATAAGGATATATCAAATTAAAGGCAGCCATGTTTAAAATTGGAGGCCGCCCTGTTGGATAATGAATTAGTATTGGCATTGAATTTAGAAAAAAACACAGAAAGGCAAGTAGTGCGAGGACGGCCGCATAACGGCTGTCAGTGGCACTAGTGTTGTAAAAATATTCTCCCCTGTGAACCCTGTTGGAAGTAAAAAGATAGAAATGGATAGAAATTTTTGGGTAGAAAAGGATAGAGATTTTCTATCCCTTCCTAGTGTACACTTTGTATCCATCAAACGCTATCTTTTTGTAGCTTTGTGTGTATCCATCGTATTCACTATGCTCTATCTTTTTCTATCTCTCTCAAAAAATTTCTATCGATTTTCTCTATCTTTCAGTCTATCTTCCAAAAAAATTTGAATATCTTTCTATCTCCCATTTAAAATTTTTTTCTTTCCTTACTTCAAAACTTATCAATTTTCATATTTTGAAAATGCATAATAATATTTTGTACATAAATATTATTATAATCTTACCGCTAACACATCTAACACTGAAAAATCCGCATCGGGGCATGAACCCACGTGCATAGAGTTCGCTGTCCAACGCTTAGTCCACTGAGCTAACGAAGGATTTAGGAGTTGTATTGTAAAAACCAGAATCATTCATCCAAATTTGCTCTATCCCAATCTATCCCTTGTCTATCTAACTCTACCCTTTTCTATCTCTTTTTTAAATCTATAACTCATATTATTACCCGTCACAATATTCTAAATTTAATCTCAAGCCAAACCTTTTTCAAAACATCCATTGTTCGACCCATTATAAAATTCTAAGAAGCACTCTAAATAAAGATGCTAAAAATAATCGACGCCCCACCCGATTATTATAAATACAGCACTTTCTAGCCTGTCTTGCATCAGTTTACGATCCGACCTATAGACCGAGAACATCTCTCTAACCACGCTCCCAGTCTCGGTGTTAGATTTAGTTTGAACCACTTTAAACTGAGTCCGATTATTTTACAAATCCCTATTCCTATCCCTTTCTCCACTGTTTCGGTGTAATTTACGATTATCCACGGTACCGACTTTGTGTTCCCGTGTACTCGGACTAGTACCGACCCGAACCAAAGTGATGTACCGAGCGGAATCCTTCCCAAAAATTTCCCTCTTTATTAATCCCTTCCTGAATATCCAATTAGACATATAAGTTGTATCCTCTCTTTTCTACAGGATCCCCCCTCCTACCTTTTCGAAATTACGGGAGTTGATTACAATAGTATACTTCGAAAGAGTAAGAGAAGGATTTAAATTATTATACGTGGATAGATATGGATATGGAGACACGGATTGAAAAGGATGGGTTTCGCAGTAGATTGTAAGAAGGATAGAAAAGGATTTAGATAATTAGATTAATAATAGACATGGCTAGAAAGGTAGTGATTGCAAGGGATAGACTTGGTAATACGTTTCAAGAGAGATAAGAAAGGATTGAAATAACTATACAAGTATAGAGATGGGTAGAATGGTAAATATTGAAATGAATATAGTTGGTAGTAAACTTAAAAAGAGATAGAAAAGGATTCAAATGATTATACAAGAATAGATATGGATAGAGTAGTAGAGATTGAAAAGGATAACCGTGAAAGAGGGATAAGGATGCAAATTATTAGACCAAGGATCGACATGGATAGGAAATTAGGGATTGAAAAAGATAGGGGCTGCAATAGATTGCAAAAGGGATAAAAAAAGACTGGTGTGGATAGATAGAGAATAAAGAAAAAAAACGGCGAAGGATACAGAAAGATGGAAATATTCAGATTGAAAAGGAAAGAGTTGCTTGTAGATTAAAAAAAAGATAGAAATAAATTGGGATGGATACATTTGGATTCATTTTGTCTTTGGCCATTCTATTTCAATCCTGAAGATTGAAAAAGATTAACATGTTTATACGTTTTTTTAATGCAGAATCAAATTAGCACCCAACTTTACGAGGAAAGGCATTTATGAATTTCAGTGTAGGTACTCTACTCTATTCATAATACATATTTTTATAAAATTTCAAGGAATATTAGACAGAAACATTCCTCTATCCTTAAGTTTAATTGAAACTAATTTTGTAAAATTGAAACCGTTTTATAGAAATTAGTATATTAATTAGAAAATTAGCACTTGGGAATGTTCTTAACCTTCCATTGAAATATTCTCAAAATTTTCATGGAAACTTTTGTGTTACACGGGTTTCGGATTGACACGGTCTGATACGATTAGGATTTTTTGTTCCCACTTTGAATTGACTTAGATTCATGTGACATTTGAAAAACAATGTTTCTATCTGATGAAATCAACAACCTCTTTGCTGAGAATGTAGAAATTAAGTTATATGAAAATAAAAAAATTTAGAAAAAAATAAATTATCTTCATTTCTCTTTAAAATGTAAACTAAATTATGAAGTGATTTCTCTTTTAACCATTTTTTTATTCTATGAAGCTTCAATTGTCTATTCAGCTAGTCAGGAGAAACACTTATCTTGAAGAAGGGGCTGTTTATAAATATTCTCGTTGAAAGGGTCCATCAATTTTATCTGCGTTTTTACGGGGGCGCAGCTTTTTGTAGCTACTGTAGGGAGACGGGGCTGCTTTTTGCAAGCAAAGGAAGCTTTCTTTATTTCAACCTCTCAGTGAAATTCCTCTTCTATCACAATTCGTTTATTTACCCGTTTTACTCTCCTCGTCAGCTTTCTTTCGAAGAGCTTTCGATCCTCTGCCTCAATGGTAGACAGAATATTTCACGAGAGATACAATCTGCAAAAGAGACGAGTAAAGTCAGGAAAAGAGAAGGCGATTGATGGTAAAGCAAAACTTTGTTTCAAGATGAATTTAGAAAGGGATTCAAATTTTTTAATGGAAACTAATCCTAGAATCGCGGACTCATTACTTAAATATAATAATAAGTGATTTAGATCATTAAATTAAAGGAAAACTGTGCTTCACAAAGATAGAACTTGTATTAAAACGTTCAGGGCTTTTTTATTTGTTTAACAAGGAATTAAAGATTAAATATAAAAAATTAATATTCTGAGGTTAATTTAAACAAATGCAAAGGGCTAAAAAAAAAGTTAAGCTTAATCAAAGAGGATCAAAAGAAGTCTTAATGAAGTGCATAATTGCAAAGAATTAATGAAAAACTCATAAGATTTAAACATTTTTAAACAAATATTTAAGGTTATCGAGGAAATTAAAGGATTTTATGTGAGATTAAGGAATTTCAAAAGCTTTTTTTTTTAATGAAATTTAACGGATTTCTTAAAATTTAACGATTTAAAGCAGTGATGTCCAAGCGTGAGTAAATGAGTAGTTTGCCTTCCCCCTCTCCTAACATTTTTGGTGACTAGTTTCCCCTCCTGTGCCGGGCGGCCCAGACCAAGCTTTAATAAAATTTTCGAATTTTAATTTTTGATTTAAAAAAATTGATAAAAAGTATAGTTAATTGAAGTTACAATATATGGCTTAGGTCCGTGCAAAAATTTTTATGGGGTTTTGATAGGTTCCGTAGTTTTAGTTCATTAGTCCATAGGTTGTTTCTTGGTCATATACGAGATACCAAGATTTGAAGTATTTGTGAAAAAGTCAACGACTCCCGAATTTCCCCTGTACCGGGGTAATTAGGGACAACCACTGTCAAAATTCGGGAAACAATATAACATTTCGTTATTGTATTCATAACTATTTTCTATGCGTTTGCGCTGTTTAAAAATGGAAATTTTTAAAAGTTCGAAGATGAAAAACTGTGGAATTGACTCGCTAGGAATTGACTTATGTTTTGAATATTACCACTGTAATGATACTTTCACAATAATATACGGTAGAATCCCGCTAATTCGTAATGTCAAGGGAGCTGACCAATATTACTGATTGCCGGTATTTTCGAATTATTAGGATTACGAATTAGCGGCGATTTTTTCAAGGAACTGACTATTTACTACGAAATACCGAGATTTTCACTTTAATGGGATTACAAATTACCGGTATTCTACTGTACCAATATAAAATATTAAGAAAATATTACTATACTATATCATAGCTCCACAAATACCTAATTATAATAATATAGTTTTATTGAAAATAGAAATCCCGATCTGGGCCTCGTCAAAACCCCATTTTAAATAGGGTTAAATGGGACAATTTCTGCATGAAGGACTACAAACCCTTCAGATCTTCTTTTAATAAGCTTTTGTGTGTAATTCAAGCATGAAATTATAATAGAAAAGCAATAGTATAATAGTGTATGTGTAGGAGAAGTGCAGTGGGCGTGGAGAAGATTTTGTTTTGTTAGAGCCACCCTCGTGTGGATATATGTTTGGATAACAGACAGTGGGATTAAAATGAAACCACGGCACGGGGTTGAGGACCGCATTCGGCAGCGGCAGCCCCGTTGGCACCAGTTACATGCTGAGCGATCTAGACTGAAAGACGCCGCCGCGCCGACAGTAACTGCAATGCCGAATACACTATATATATGTATGTAGTCTTCCGCTCTCTGTAGAAGTACTAGGTTGGCACATTTGTTTAAAACTGTTTCAGGAATCCACTTCTACCATAGCTGTTTGTATAATTAGTTCATTAAGACTAATTAGTACCCACGACTGTTAGAGTTCACCTCAATTCACAATAATTCTAAAGAATTATAAAGAATTCAAAGAAAGTACAAAAATATCCAGAGTATTAGAAAGGATTTAAAAAAATAAAGTAATCAAGAAAATTGAACGAGAATATTTGCAGAAGCGTATAATAACTTATTCTAATCAGACAAGGCAAAGGTGATCCGAACTTCCTATGAACATACTGAACATTTTTTATGCTCATTACAATGAAAAAAGTTTTTCAAAAAGCTGTTGAGGTATCGACTGGAAACAGCCATTAAGGTTGCCTCTCGCAAAGTTAGTATGGGTGCAGAAAAGGACGCACCGCAATCCAAGTGGCATAGGAGATAGTAGACACTGTTGACTCAGAGCAAAACGGTAGCCACCATTCAAAACAGATTGTTATTCTAACGATTTTGGACGTGAAGAACGCCTTCAATTCCGCTAGATGGATTGATATGATTAAAGTACACTGAAACCTTGATTTGAGTCCCCTAGATTTCTGTCCTTCTGAGAAGTAAGGTCACTCCCAAATTTAGATGAGGGGAGGTAAGGAGTCGAGAGAAGAAGCACCGTGAGATCGACAGTGCTCGGCTCGGCAATAGCGTAGTCACAAGTGGGTAGTAACCGCTAAGACAGTTAGCTCCAGTTCGCAAAAGGAACACTGGTACATACGACGCTGACTTGTAACAATGCTCGATCATCAGATCGGGTCTGTTAATTGTCCATTAGCTCGTAAAATTGGTTCTAAGAACTAAGCGAGACGAGATGTTGATTGGAAGAATGACTATAAAATAATTAGAATAAGGTTGCGCAAAGGATCCTTATGCATGCGCAAAGGCTTAAGGACCTCGCTTCGATCGATGGAAAAAATTAGATTTTTCCGACCTCTCGTCGTGAAACCTTTTTCGCTCGCGATCGAGAACTTGTCATATTGTCAAACGGACTTACAAATTTCTAAGTGTTGTAATCTCTACAGTTAAATAAATTGATAGTTTAATATTGGATAAAGTAAATTAGTATGTTGTTTTTCATTTTTTAAACCTTTTCAACATAATTTAAATTACGTTTAACCGATGATATTAATTCAAATTTCGCTTTCCCGATGAGGAGACTCTTCAGTTTTAACAGTGGAATGAACCACCCTACATTCTCGAAATTCTAGTGATAAAATAAGACTTTCGGTCAGACTCGACAAGATTAACTACTAATAAAATTTATATTATTTGAATTTGCCGCCAGAAAAGTACCAGATTCGTCACAGACTTACGACCTGCACGCTCCCTTCAAATGTGTCTACTAACCAACCAAAGTGTGACAGCAATCCAGATTTCAGTGTAATACTGAGATTCCATATTTGATGGGGATATGTAATCCACAGCTACTTGTGAATGACACAGTATAGTAACAAATATAGCAGCAGAAAATATCAAGACTGTTCAATGAAAACTGAACCAGGTCATTCGTCTCGTAAACAAGTTGATGGAAACCCACAATTAGACCCCGGTATCATGATGAACTCGAAGCTCATGTCCTAGGAGAAAATCACGAAGGTATCAGACAAAGCGGCCACGATGACTTTTGATGTAAGTCACGCAGTCCATCATTTTATACGGGAGTGAGGTATGGGTGGAAGCTCATAACAAAAAAACTTACCATAATCGAATAGCAGCAGTGCAATACAGACGATCTCTGAGGATAACGTGCTTTTATCGCATCGTCTTGGAACTCACAGTCCTTATGGTCGCACAGGTAATATCAATTACCCTGATAATTCTAAAGAAGAAAAGAATCTTCGAAATTAAGCCGGATGTAGACAAGAAGAACGCTAAAATCGAGGTCAGAGACTATAAGGACAGGTATCAGTAGAGTACAGAGTACAAGAGTACAAGAGACACTTGCAACAACAATGGGTTAGTAACATAAGAGGTTGATGGATCACCAGGCTTATCCCCCAGTTGAATGTCAGGGTCGAATTTTGATTCAGGTTGGAGACAGAAACTAGACACCTGACACTTAACAACGTGATTCAGATTTTCGAGAGCGAGGAACTCTGGGAGGAAGTTTTTACATATGTAGAAAAGATCCTACTCTACAAGAAGATGGAAGAAAACATGATGAGACGAGAAAACCAGTAGAAAATCTTACACGCTCGGATATACGGTCTTTAAAAGATTTTCTACATATAATTATGTATTCGAAAAAATGACTGAAAATACTCGGACTTGAAAAATCTTATTTTTATTCTATAATTTCAGTACTAAGAACTAACAAACTGAATAAGAATTATGTCATTTAAAAATGTACCTATTTAAAATTAAAAGCACCTCCAGTGAAATAAGTTTGAATTTGAAATGCTTATAATTGCAAAATATTAAATTTTATAAAT
The DNA here is from genome assembly GCA_900474275.1 of Synergus japonicus. Lineage (NCBI taxonomy): Eukaryota > Metazoa > Arthropoda > Insecta > Hymenoptera > Cynipidae > Synergus > Synergus japonicus. The sequence continues at coordinate 48,329 of UCOH01012239.1, forward strand.
TCATTAATATACTTTAGAAAAAGTATCTTACCCAAAACTGAAAGGAAACACCTCTGGCCTGTTCTATTCTATGATGACAAAGCAACCCCAGCAAGATAGTAAGAGAAGGGGTGTTCCTGGTGCCGATAAAGCTCATTGATTTTCACTTTAAGAAAGTCGATCGCTACTACATTTATTACTTTTATGCCGGTTATCTTAGTTTGTCACCAGCTATTCTTAACGTTTCTTTCCATGACCTAACGACATGGTCCCTTTGCTAGTTTCCTTATCATTATGTCTTGTCTGAAGGATATTTATAAGAGTCATTACATTTTCATTACTAAATAATATTAACGATGTAATATTAATATTAATTACATTGTTCATGACATTTATATTAAGGATTGTATATTTAAAATGTGATCTTAAATATTTTTAACTCCTTCGACACTTGGTCGATAATATTACCAATTATCTTTTAATTTCTCTAAGTTAAGTCCTTGAACGAGAGAAAAAATTGTAAAAATACAATACAAATACATTCATAGACGGAGAGAAAAAAAAAGAAAAAAATATACTTCGAACACTTGGAGCTTCACGTGGTGAGTATGTGATTTTCGTGAATTCAGCTATTACATCACTGAGCAACACTTACAATCAGAACGTGAGCGCATCAAGCGCGTGTAATCAAAGTAAGGAATCATGTACTGAATTTACGAAACTCCCGTACACAACATGGGAAGCTCCGAGTGTTTGAAGTATTAATTTTCCCAAGTGCACAGTATCAATGACTTTTATTCGTGGAGTTTCGATTATTTCGAAATAGTGTTTTTTTGTGATGTTAAACAACTTTTGAATTACTATATATAAACCGGTTTTGACAGACTCGAATTGGGAAGTCGAGTGTCTTTCTTCTATCCTTATAAAACAAGGAAAAAAGATTTTCTGAACCTGTTATACATTATCTCGAATCTTTTCACATCAAATTGTACATTATTTCGAGCCACTTTAGAACTAATTCTGAACAATTTCGAAAATACTTGAAACTACACTGGAAGTTCCATTCTCGAGCAGACCTATTGCTGTCTTTCTGACAAGCTAGGTTCGCACTCAACTATAGATGAGGGGAAGTCAGGAGCCTATAGAGAGGCTCTACGAGCTCGGCAGTACGATAGCGAGAAAGTCGGAAGTACCCTATGCGGATAATTTCGTTAGTGAATCATCGTGTAGCTCGCGCTGTTCGCTTTGGGAACACTCACACATACGGTCCTGACTTGTTTACCTGCTCTGGCATCCTATAGGTGTCAACTGAGCAACGGAGATATTTTAAACTAATTCTGTATTATTTCGAACCTGTTTTGAATTAATTCTGAATTCATTTCGAACTATGTAGTTACAAAATTATTGTAGCTAGGTTTAAGAAGGATAGTAGGAGAGTACAATTTACAAAGATTTCTCAAAACTATGCAACACCAAAGTAATTCTTCGTTTTGGAGGCCTAGGCGGTTTAAAAAATATACTGCATCATATGGAATATATAATAGTGCATCATATGGATCATTATGATTTGAAAAAAAAGACGTTGACCGTTGCAGGGTAACAGATTTCTTCGCGCTAGATGGCGGTGTCGAGTTAAAGACATGGCTAGTGCCATGGCCAAGGCACTAGCGCACCACCAGCGTAACAATCTGATTGGTCGAGTCGAAGGAAGACGATTACCAATCAGGAGCCAGTCGTATCAGAGCTAGTCGGTCTCGATATTTTGAAACCACGAGATAAGAATAATAAGAAAACCGATTTCCGTCTCGCCATCTGGAAATAAAAACATGACGCTTAAGTCTTTGCAAGAACTTTATATGAGTGTGCAATGTACACAGTTGTCCTCTTCATATTCATGGGAAAGTGTGCGAGTGAGAAAGTTTTTAAAATTGAAGATCAACCCCTCAATCTTAGAAACTTTCTCACTCAAACACTTTCCCATGAATAGAGAGAGGACAACTTCGCAAATGCGCAATCATTTAAAGTTCTTCCAAAGAATTATGTTCATGTTTTTATTGTCCAGTTTCGAAAGGATTTCCACTGACAGTTGGGTCTTCTTATTATTACTTCGTGTTCGAAACATATTCAGTCAACTAAAATGCCTTCCTTATTTTCACCAAGTACACTGAAATGCATAAATGCCTTCCCCCGTGAAGTTAGGTGTTTATTCGTTTTTCAACGCGGAATCAAGTTATCACCCAACTTCACGAGGGAAGGCATTTATGCATTTCAGTGTATATATTACACGGTGCCATTTTTTAATATTCAAAAAAATTGGTTTGAGGAAAAAGAACATTATCGGCGAGTGACATTATTGCAAACAATTTTGGAATTCATATTGAATAGTTTCGACCCTCTTTGAAAATAGTTCTGAATTATTTTAATCTTGTTTGCAATAAGTTATAAAATGATTTCAAACCTTTTTGTATAAAGTTATAAATTATTTAGAACCTTTTCGGAACGAGATTTGAATTGAGGAGGATTCTATCAAAACTCAACATATCCACTTTTTAGAAATTTTCATTAGAAGGAAAAAACTGCAGTGAGCCCCCTTTGATGTTTAGGTTAATCTGATAGAGGAATATCATTTCTTAGGCTAGTGTGGATCCATGCTCATGAATACCGAATTTCCAACATAATGTATAAACAATTTATCGACATAAATATTTTGGACATGTTGATTTTCGTGAAAGTGTAAAGTTTTAAAATTATCCTTTCATTATTTTTAACGCGGATAAAATAACTTTTACTCCATCAAAAGTTTGGGACATGTGAAGATGTGCCAGAGGTACTAGAAATTAAAAAAAAATCGATTTTCGCTAAAAGTGGACATGTCGAGTTTCGATAGAATCCTCCTCAATTATATTGAACCGGTCCTGAACTATTTATTCTAGACTATTTATAAATTATTTCTAATTTTTGTTTCCGTTCCTTGAAAGATTTAATCTGTTAACGTCTCTTTCAGTTATTATTTAAAGTAATGAATTCATTCACTTTCCTATTATCAGCTACATTACCTCAAGGTTATATGTTGGAACAATAAAATTTCATAATCTAAATATACAGTTCGTATAAATCAATAAGTTCGCTATATCGCTTAACCTTCCGATGTGTCCAGAGTTAATAAGCTTCCTTTGGAATACAATTTATTATTTTCCTGTTTTTCTTTGCTTGTTACTTCCTTGCAGTATAAGAGTCTTATTTAAGTTGAAGCAAAAAAGAAGCAAAGTTGAAGAATTTAAAAACCCCAATTATAGTTTCATCAGACTTACTTAATCGTGGATTTTTTTAAATGTAATATTTTATGAAAATTTCACAATGCAGAATACAAGTTTCAAGTTTCATGATTTGCCTCCGGGGTATCTTTTAAGGACCTTATTAGACAAAGTATCATATGAATTGTGTAGTACAATTCGAATTATCTTTTTCAAACAGAACTAGTAAAGCAGAAAAAGTAATATCAGGATCCCATTAGGATCCAAATTAATATTCAAGTAAATTTCCGGCTGTGGGACAAATTAGTTCTAAATTAACAACTCCAATTAATAGAGTATAAATGCAAAAACAGAAGTTTAATAAAATAGCTCTAAAAAATAGATCACTTGTATTACTGCACTTGAAACACAAAACGAAAAGTAACCAAAAAATAAGTAAGAATTTTCCATCACGAGATTCACGAACAATTTAAGTTTCACCGGTTTCACGCTTTTATGTAAAGTATGAGACTTCTTTATTCTTTGTTCATTTCGCTCTCAAAACACATTAAATTGATGTCAAACTTTAAAAAGATTGAATATCATAGGTTTACTCAAAATCTTAACACCACAAATATAATTCAATTGACTTCAACTTCTCACTTTACTAGAATGAATTGAACATAAATCCTTTGTTTCGACTTTTTTTTCCGCTGGATGGTATTAAAGTGTTATCATTTTTCGGTTTGGCAAAATCGAATTGAATGTAATTGGTTTGTTCGAAATTAGCAGTTGTCTGAATTAATTAAATTGACTTCATATATAAAAGGTTATCTAACGCTATTGGATAGTATTAAATTGATTTCAGTTTTCATAACCCGTAGCATCATTAAAGTGAATACACTTTCTTACAGAAAAATTGTACAATTGAATGCGATTGAAATGACACACAATTTGATAACGATTAGAAGTATTAAAACGATTATTTCAGAAATGGGATTGCTATCCTATTCAAAACGTTCAAAATATGGTTATATTTGTGCGCATTTTAATTCATTTTAATCGAAAGCTTCTTACCGGGTGTGCGCGCTGCACGTGTTGGCTTCCTGCTAGAGAAATTTTCCCATTGGTCAATTTAATTCGATTTTAACCGCGCGCCAGATTACAGTCAATTGCAGAATTTCTCTAGCAGGAAGCCAACACGTCTAGCTTCTCAGCGTCAAACACTGAGTTGAGGTTAATCCCTACACTGCGAATCAATTGCCTTACCATAGACAACAGCAATAATCCGCGGAACCCCGCACGTCTGACAAGAAACAACATTTTCTACTCAAGAGTCTGGAAAATATTTCGTTGATCGATTAAATCTTCCGATGCTACTTGTCATTTTTGAGAATACACTGGATGATCCTCAGACATTCCGTAGACTCATATTAAGGCTGATGGAATTTGTAAATTAATGTAAAAAACTCAGATTCCAGGGGCGCAACTAGGACGGGGTTCTAGGTGTTAGGACACCCAGACAGAAATTCCAGTATACCTACCCGGTAAGAAGGCTTGAATAGAATAGGATTGAAAATTGCAATTCATGTCAATATCTGATTTTCTCTTCGTTCTCTTAAACCAAAAACAGTATTAGAAAGAAGCAACTGCTATCCTTACTAATAGACTTTGAAAAATATAATTTTAATTTTTATACAATTTACTCGCAATAATTAGTGAATATTTATTATTAAGTACTATGTATTAAAGTAATGTGAAAATTTATTTCATCTAATTTCATTAAAATTTTCCATTTATTTAAGTTAACTAATGCTTCAACAATGTATACATTATTTTTTTCGCAAGTTATCATAAAACCTATTACATTCAATTCAGTTTTACCATTTTGAATTGAAGATAATACATTTCATATAAAATCAATTCAGATCTCTTGAATTGAAGTCTTACCATTCTCCGCAGTCCAAACTTGAATTCACTTTAATAGACCCTTCCTAACTTGAATTCAAAATCCGATAATTCAGAAAATTCAATTCGTCTATGAATTAGACTGAATTAAACACACTTTATATCTAACCTTCTTTATGGAATAGGAAAGAGGGTCATTGGCGCTACGTGAATAGCCGAGAATTACATTTCTGAGATCACCTATTACTTTTTTGTACATTGAAGCCTGAAGGAAAATCATGTATTAACAATAATAGGATTATCTCTAATTTTACGCTGAAATCTTAAATTTTTAATTCTATTCAATTCAAGCCTTCTTACCGGGTACTTGCAATATGCTTGGGTGTCCAAATTATTAGATGGATAATAAAATTCCACACTAAACGCACTTTTTGAGGGTATGAATTCCTGTTTTTTCTTTTTTTTTTTTATTTAGTTTTAATGTGTAGGGTGGCTCCCGACACCTATTGTTTTGAGACCCTTGTTTCACACCTGTTTAATTCTGTAAATTTTTCACAAGGATACAATAGGATAAGGTAAAGGATAGAAAATTATGGATTGGAACGGATAGAGAATATCTTTAATCCGTGATAGGTGACAAGGTCAACTCTAACTGGTTCACGGATATATCCTTATATATTGAATAGCGGATAAAAAATGAAGGATTGAAACAAAGTATAAAAAAAGCATAGTAATAAATAAAAACGGATACAGAAGAATTAAAACATATAGTTTATGCACCAAATAAAAATATATGAGAATATTCAAATGGATACTTATGAACGGATTAAGACGGATTAGGTTTCAATCCATTTACTGTCAGCAGGGTAATTCGGAAATACTAAATAAAAATATGTCCAGAATTCCTTAAGAACTCTAGATTCAACTCTAGAGAAATTGTGACATAGTAACAATGGCCAAGAGGTTTATAATATTACAGGGGAGAACTTCTCTTTTTTGGACCTAGTTCGAATACTCTAAATTCTTGAAAACAGACACGTCTCACGCATCTTGAATTTTTTTAACTTTCTCTGGAAGGGAGACTCCTTCGGAGGAATACAGAACAGGAGTACGTAAGTAAGAGTCGGATAGAAGCTTAGAATGGAAGTTTCCTATCACTTTGCTCCTCCTTAGAATCGGCAAAGTATTTCCACTTCTGCTCGCCTCTATCTCATTTCTTTTTTACTGCGAAAGAAAGTTTCCAGTCGTCAATGGTTCGTCGTTTCCTCAATGGATAGTGCTGTGCCAATGTTATATTCGAGTAGAGGTAAGCTGCTTGCACTACGGTGTTTACAAAGACTCAAGAAAAAACTCATCTGCAGCTTGTAATAGCCGATTTTTAAATCTTCTGAGGAAAAACAGGTCCCATTGAGACTCCAACATGATCCCAAATAAAGTAGCGGTTCTGTAGAATTTATTCAGTTTTTTCCAATCGTCTCCTGTTTGCTGTCAGTGTTTTGTTTCACGTTATAAAGGTCTCTCTACAATAGCACTTAAATTTTTTCTCATTCACTGACGCGTGTCGTGCTCTTTCTGACGTTTAGCGTAAGCGTTGCGCGTCAGCATATAAGAGCTTAAAAATAATAAAGATAATAACAAATACCTTAAAAATATCGAAATGCAACGCATGCACATACAAGTGGAACGGGCGTTGGGAACACTGGTACATATGTCCCTGACTTTTTTACGTTTCCAATTCTCCCATGTTAGCGGTCGAACAATCCAAATGTTCGCTAACATGAGAGAGGAGTGTAGTTTCAAACAATTTTGAAATAATTTATAACTTGTTCCAAACGAATTGAAAATAATTTAGAACTGGTTTCAAACAAATTAAAAACAGGTTCGAAATAATTAAAAATAGAGAAGGACCACATCCAGTGCTTCTGTGATAGGAGGTATCTAAGTCGACGAAAAAATAATTTACCGAAAATGCAATTCGCTGAAAAAAGGTAGCTTCAGTATAGAAAACAAACCGCGCATCAGAAGATAGTACGCGATTACAGAAGTTAAATACGCAACAAGAATTGAACATATACAACGATAGTCCGAAGAGGCCAAAAATTGATACAATTCAAATTATTATACCATGTATTATACTAACAAAAACGAAGTTCACATCTCCACATCACAGAGGAGATTTAACCATTGTCCCGTTTTGTTCCCGTCGTCATTTTTCCCCATGTTCCCTTATATGTATGATATTATGAAAAATATAGTTTCGCATGTAAGATCCTAAATAATTTTTTTCTCAACGGTTCTAACAATAAGTTTCTTAAAAATAGTTTGAAGAAAAAATCTCCACATCTTGGAAGGTGTGGAGATTTTCGATCATGACTTTCCGTTGAGCCAAGGAATTATGGATATCATTATACGTGTAAGATTAAAGCTTCTCGTAATATTTTAATGCATCTTCCTTTCCTCAAAATGCTTTCAAATCCAACTTTCATCACCTACCTGAAAAATATCTCTGTGCACGATAGTTACCTATAGCACCAATCTTAATAGATGAAAATCCAATTTCGTTTGTTACTCCATAAAAGCAGGATCGTTTGGAGACTGAACGGCTGAACCGCGGGGTAAACTCCCTTGACAACGTCTTCATTTTAGTTTTTTATAGACAGGCAGGGTCATCCACTTTTATTGTCTCTTCTTCTGTCACTTAATAGCGTTTTATATAATCGGAACTACTTCTCATAATTACTATTTTCTTTGAGCCTGTTGGAGTATTTTTCAAAAAATAAAAATGGTTGTAGAGTACCTCTAATCGGTAACTCATTTAAATATTTTCATTTTTCGACCGCAAAAATACACGGTTTGCTGTGTTGTTTAGCCGGGGAAGGTTTCTCGATGGCTGAACAGGGGCTAACTCGATATTTTTGTAAAAATCAATTTTGCAACCTAAAATTGAAAAGTTTCAGCGAGAATAAAGGCGTGCGTGAGAGAATAGTACAACTCGCTCGAATCTCTTTCAATTTCAAGTTATCTATCCCTTTCTATTTCCATCTCAATTTACATCTACGTCTATCTCTTTGAATTCACACTTCTCTATTTCTATCTATCTCCCGCCTATTCTTATCTATCCCTTTCTACCCAGTGGGCACAAAATTTGGCAACGTCTTTACGACATCGTTACGATATCTTTATCACAGCTTCACGACATCCTGTGTCCATATCTTTAAGATGTATTTACGATATTGCAAAGTCAACGCAAAAACGTACGATGTGTTTAAGATATCGTAAAGACATCTGAAAGACATGGACATATGATGTCGTAAAGTTGACGTAAATATGTCGTCAAATTTTGTGCCCACTGGTTATATTATCAAACTCAATTCGTTCCTATCTCTTTCAATCCCTACTTCTTTATTCCTATCTATTCACGCCTATTCTTGTCTATACCGTAGGGATAGAAAGGAATTAAATTTTTTCTGCGTAGAGATAGACTGAGAAATAGAATTAATTACACAGGGATAGACTGACAAGGAATTGCAAAATAAATTTAAAATCGAGCAAAAACATTCGAGAAGAATACATGTTGCTCACAAAAAAAAAGGATGAGAGGTATTTATGTATTTTTAAGAAATAAAACACCATTGAGGGGGGTAACTACCCTTAAACACTTTTTATTTTGTGTCTGTGATAATATATATTTTCCATACTCAAAAAATTTGGGAAATTAGTTTTATAAGGATGGATGTGAAATAGAGTACATTCAAGAATAATTTAAAAATTACACGGGGGTAAACTACCACCTAATTATGTATAAAATTGGAAAATAAATCTAAAATCAAGCAAAAACATTCCATAAAAATACATCATACTCACAAAAAAGAGGATGAAGGTATTGATGTATTTTTAAGAAAAAAAAACAGGATTGAGGGGGGTAACTACCCCTAAAATTTTTTTGTACAAAAAATAATTAAAATCATGAAGAAGTATACATATTTTATGGAGAAAAATTCTAGACAGTATATCGAAGATTTATTCTTCAAACTTGGAACAGTAATTATATTCGTCAAAAAAGTGTTTAAAACATAATGATTTCTTACACCACGAACATCGAATTACAACGATTTTCGTACAACTTGGAACCCCTATTTTTGAGGGACTGTTTCACCCCCTTAAAGTGTTTTTCCGCTGATAACAAAAAATACATGTCGCTTAGTTTTTCGAGTTCTAAAAAATATATCAGGGAGAATCAAATCGGCGAAGGACACCTGGTGGACCTTCCTTGTGAGGGCTAGAAAGAGATAGATATCACCGGACACAGAGATACAGTAGTGGATAGAAAGAGATAGCGTTTTAGGGATGCAAATCTCTTACTTGAAAGAGATAGAAAAGTTCTATCTTTTTATATCTTTTTACTTCCAGCAGAGAAGTTGGGCAATTCTTATCATGCATGGAAAATCCGAGCACTTACGAAAATCGCTTAAAAAATGAGGCTGATAAATCGCGTGGATTGAGAGGACACTTCGAGAGAATACATTTGTAGACCTAACAGTTGCCAGCTACTCGCAGTGGCGAGTAGAAGAAACAATGCATTCGAAGTTTGGTCAATTTTTTATTGAAATTTGAAGTTCTCGTCACGCATCAAGAAGGGAGCATCACAAAAGCGATGTTCACAGACCAAACTTCGAATGAATTGTTTTCACCAGTCGCCACAGCAAACAGCTATCAGGTCTACATACAGATGTAAAATGCTCGGTCATATAAAATTAGGTAATATCCTCGAGAATATTATCGCGAATATTATAATAGAGAGACCACCGAATATATAAAGTTTGTTTCATATCGATACAATGTTGACAAATTCTACAAGCAAAAAAACTCTAAAGAGTTGTTACTGATATTTTTATTTCTGTTTGCTTCCTCATAGAGGAAGTTTTTTCAGTCGTTACATTTTCCAATATTTTTAAAATGGTGTAATTAAACTTTTCACACCCGATAAATGTAAATTCTAGTCAATTGTTCGGATGTTTTTGTGTGTGTATGTGTTGCTCTTTTTTGTCGCTCTATTAACTTAAAGACAGTTGTTGATGAAATTTGACATTTGATATATTGGCACTACCAATACCAATATCTCAAAACGTGCCGAAGGATTTTTCAAAATTCTAAATTTAAAAATTTTTCTGTAAATTTAGAATTTTTTTTTAATTGATTTTTCCACAATAACTTCTCAAATAATGAAAATTCCAAGCTTATGTAAGAGAAAGAAAGATTTCTTGCGTCGAGACGAATCGATTGACTTGTAGGATTAGTGTTTTTAATTGAATATTAATAAAATTATGATTATTCGTAATTTTGTAAATTTTTCATTTTTCATATATTAGTTCAAATAACGAAAATTCAAAGCTAATGAAAGAAAATAAAAGGTTTTTTTGCATTGTATAAAATTAAGTAATATAATATAAATAAATTTCATTAAAAACTATGAATGATGAGATTGAAAGATTCTTGGTTTTGAGAAAAATAGATATTTATGAAAATCGTAAATGCTTCTTTTATGAGGAAGCAAATTCATTTGCAACTTCATCATGGAATATGTTGCGTCCTGATATAAATTTAACCTTTAGTAATATAACATTTACAATATTATATTTTGTCCTTAATAATAATTTCACTATTTAGTGATAGTTCAGGTTTTATTTTTAAGGTATACTAAAATCAAATTTTTGCATCTAACAATCTTCAGCACGTTTTCATACCTGCGACAATAGATTGTAAAACCAAGCTACGTTTATTGCTATAAGTCCTTAAACTCTCGGACCCAACACGTTTTATTTTAATTCTGTTTGTACACTATTCACAAAATCTTAAATGGTCACTTTTTTATAGTTAGAAGTTTATGAGCATCCTTACTTTCACTCAAGCCACATGGAAGCAATATTGGGCCCTTCAGGTCCAAGGAAAATTTAGTAAATTAGATGTCGTTTATGATCCCTACCTTTCTTCGCGTTAACCAATCGACTAAAATAACTACGCCCACAAAATGTTACTAGTAAGTGCCTTGCACCCTACGACTAAAAACTTTGTCATTCATTCGCATTTCTGACACCATTCAAAACATACCTTTCGACCACACTGGTCTTAGAACTTGTCGCTTCATTTTCTTTCACTGTCGTCAACTCACTTAAACCCGATTATATTCAGTTTATTATTAATGTAAATGTGTTTAAATATATTTGTTAATTAACAACAAAAAAGGACATTTATTGTTTAAACCTTCTACATTACTCACAAACAGAATAGACTATAATAATTTGGTAAAATTACATTCATTTCTAGTAGTGTAGTGCTTATTCCATGAAATAAATCTGATTCTAGTATTTTTTGAGTAAACTGAAAAATTTTAATTGTTTTGATAAAACCCTGATCCAACAGCCTTAAGATTACAATTTCAGGTTGAATTTCCGAATCATTCTATATCTCTGCTCTCATCTTTTCCAATTATTTTTCAGTACAACAGCTGCTATTTCTTCGTATTGTCAGAACTATCTTTTGCCTTTGGCATTCTTCGGTTCTTTTAATCTTTCCCGGAAAGCACCCATCCGTCGGAGATTTATCCTACGTTATTCGTCAAGCATTTCTGGAAGTCCTCGAGCGAAGAAGAGCCAAGCTGAAGTGTCAAGTCGATGTCGGGAATGTCCGATGTCACCTCTGAGACAAAGACGTGTTTCGAATGAGAGAGTTCTATTCTATTCCGTTCCATTCTACTCTATTCTATTCTATTTCATTTCATTCTCCTCTATTCTTGCGTATTCCTCTCTCCTCATCGCTACTTCTATGCATTGTACCTACATGTCGTCAGATGAGAACAAGTATTTTGCATCCTGACTAACTGGAAATGCTCTCGGCTTAGTCGAATCCAAGCTGGAGCAAACCAGAGTCGCAAAAGGAAGGAAGAGAGGGGACAAAGTGTTGAAGCTACGACTTTCTATAAGGTACAACTTTGAATACAAGTGTTTGCTCTTGTATAAATGTGTAGGTTTTGCATATGCGCATAGCCTGGGCCAGCTTCCGGCTTGCATAAGCGTAGTTTGCCTTTACCGAAGGTAAACACGTTATAAATTCATCACGTTGTTTGGATAAAGAAACCAAATCAGATTTCGCGAATTGCATGTTGCAAAGTAGGATAAATTTTTTTATGGTCTTGAGAGTGGGAAACGAGGATTTTTTCGTAAAGCGGGCGCATTTTTTGTATTCTTCATCAAGGAACTGGAAACATCTGGAAATATTAGTGGTCAAAAAACTATAAGTCAACGACAACGTTATGAATACACGAATATAAATTCTTCTACTAAATATTGTGATAGGTATTTGTAATTCATGTACTTTAATTTATATTTTATAACACGATTATTATTTATATGAATAATAATTTTTACTCAAAGGTTACCTTCAGAAGAATTTATCTTATTCACTCCTTTTTTTTAAATAAATTGTGAGCTTCAGAGTTTTTGGTTAACTCAATTATTAATTAATTTTATAGATCATAATTAAATTTCGATAAAGAAAATAAAAAATCTTCCGGATTAGTTTGCTAAGCTCAATCTCAAATGCTGGATAATAGTAGAGGGGACGGTTCTTATCTGAAAAGATTATCTACTATCTTAAACTATTTTCAAAATAAAATAAACTGAAATCTTACCGCAATCAATAAAAGACTCGTTGAATTTTAAATTTGTCTATGGATACGCAATTAAGATCAAAATTATATAACTTTAAAGGAAGGACTAAAAATTAACGAAATTCTTCTTTGGAAGCTGTTGACGAAAAAGTGAAGAGAGAAAGAGATTGTTTTCTTCCTTGTAAATCTCGCCACCTAGTTACCGACAGGGTTCTGTTTCGGTTTCCGATTGGTAGACAATTAGACGATTTCTAATGGTTCCAAATATAACTTCCGGATGCTGATTCAAATACAAATTATCTTCTGAATTAATAAATGAAACATTTCAATTAATACAGCCAGGATGTTGGTCATTCTCCAATAACTTCACCAGTGTTATACGTCTCGGGAGAGATAACACACTTCAGAAATATAAAAAGAAATAGAGGTTTCTCGTTTTTTGGATTGGGAAAGGATTTCTCAATTTCAAGGGATGAGGATAGCCAATCAGATTTCAAAATAAGAATATATAAGAGTTAAAGATTACAATTAGTTCCGAAGACTCTTGATGGTTTATTGGGTGCACTCACTTTACCGTCACGAAACTTGTTTTTTGAAATAAAGACTGAAAACTAATTTTTAGGGTGACAAACTGATACACTTTCAGAGACTAAGACCGAAATTGCTCTAAACTTAGTCTGAGATGCAGAGGTTCGGCGATAAGCGGAGGCCGATTTTTTTAAGACTGCTTGTCTTGGGCACTTTGTGCCCTTTTTATATATTGTTCTACTCCTCTGTCATCTCACCCCGGTGAAGGACTAGGGTGCAAGGATTTTCTAGAACATTCTATGGAAAAATTTATATTTTCCATATGTATTTACCCCAGTTGCATCTTTCAGATTTCATGGAAAAAGGGTAAGAATGAGCGCACGCTTTTTTAGAGTCGAGAGGGTTCGGAGGTGTTTGTTTCTTTAAAATTTGTGACCATATGGTCTCGGACCCTTCCTTAAAATGAGGGCGAGTATTAAAAAAAAAAAATGAAATAGACTTGAGGGCTTGAAATGTGAATTAATAACTAATCACCAGCTAAATTACATTCATTATTATTGCTGGTCTTCTTATCTTTAAATATTGCTAGTAACGCTGTTTACAATAAACTAATTATGATAGTTACGGGACGTGACACCAGTATTAACATATCGAACAAGGTGATTAATTCATGAAAATTGATAAATAATTATAATATTGGATCTTGGCCACCCGCGAAAATATCGAATAAGCATTCAAAATATCATGTTGAACAAAGTGACTCAATCACGAACATCAACAGACATAATATCCTGAATATATGAAGAATCTTCCATGATACGGACATTCTAAATTTCACATCAGGTGAATAAGTCTATTGTACTAAATATCAAAATACAGATGAGGCATTTTAGAAGTCACTCAATGACAATGTGTTCGATTGCTGATTTCTGAACCGTCGAGATTTGGAACCCATGCGGGGTGAGAAAACCTGAAAGATTGAACTTCCTCTCGTTTCGTCGATGAACCGAGAGGAAGGTCAATCATGATCAGGATGATCCACCTGTGAGTGGAAAAGGGTCGATAGTAAGAATTTTTGGGACAAGAGTGCTGATTTTGATTCGCCGCAAGGGCTGCATGATTTCATAAGACGTAACGACTCCACTTTTCATCTTCGACTCGGATTTGCGTCTTTTCTCTGACATCCGGAGTCAGGTATTTGAGTGTAATTCGGCGTCCTTATAAAGGTTTCTCATTTAGTTATGTTTCATATAAATGACGATTGAAATTTATCAGAGACTAGAACATCACATCGCGCTTCGCGCGCCTATATGATTACTTCATGTGACGATCCCACGTGACCATCTCGCAACCAATCAGATCACGAATAAACTACGGACACTCGATAGGTCATCTATTTTTTAAGAAAGGATTGCTATTTATTTATTAATGACTTCAGTTACGATTTTCGTACTGTCATTCGCTTTTGACTTATTGGTGTATCTATATCTGAAAATGATGTTAAGCGTCTATTTTAGCGTATTTATTAATTTAATTTTAGCATCACGTTGTTGGAATGATTTGGACATTGTTATGTATTTTTTATGAATTGCTTTACGTTTTAGTCTGTCATTTTATATAAAATCGATCGGTATTATTATTTAAATTTCTCTATTTTAAACCATATAAATAATCTTATCACAGTATTATTTTTATTTATTATTATATTGATTCGTAACGATTTTCTTGCGTACATCTGTTGTATCTCTTTTTCATTGAGTTCCTAGTCAAGTTTAACATAATTCTTGTAAATCCAAATGCACATAGTATTTATTAAAATTTAAAATAATTTTGCTTACATGAACGTAAAAGACATATAACTATCTCAAAGTATATGCTACAATATATGACTTGAATATCATCGCTGACATTTAAAAATATTTGTGAAGTCAGGTCACTTATTGTAATAAATTATTAATCAACAAATTAACATTATATTCATTCCTTAAAAAATAAGAATCGGAGCATCCAACTATTGATCCGATACCTTGGTCAGCGGGTCAAAGAACTCAAAGGATGAACGATCAGTATCTCTGAACTTTTGTTAATAAAAAAGGTATCGATCTGTTTTTCACCTAAGAAGAGATTACACGTGTTCTTCACCATTGGTCATCGAACGCTAAAAAGTAAATGCGTCACCATGTACTCTAAGATGTTAAACCCTTTTACGACCTTTGCCCCCTCAAAAAAGTTCTATAAGAAAGATGGTATTCGCGGGTCAAGTCAGTCTTCGTCGTGGTTACCAACCAGTCTTCACCGTAATTGTTAACCCGTTTCCGTCGAGTTCTACAAGTCGTCTTCACCAAGCTACAACCTCGTAATCTTCGACTTTCGTCGTGCTTCTGCATCCGGAAGGAATCTCTGTCCGTTGGTAGCTCGACGCAATTCCGGTTCTACGTCTTTAATCAGTAGGCCACCATCCACTAATGCAGACGTTCTCCAGAGTCCAGGAACATCCACTTGCCCAAGGCTACCTGAAGGAACGACACCTGAGATCTTAGAAGGATCCAGCTTCACGACTAACCAGTAAGTCTAAATTTAATAAACCTGTAATACCCCCCTTAGTAATAAAATTAATCCCTGTGATCATTCTTTTCAAGGTGCTCACTGGAATTCCTGACAAGGCTCACCTCCCCTTGACCAAAATTATTGTAAATCACCCCATTCTGTAATTTTTCGTGATTAAATGTTTAGATCATAGAAGTACACTCTGTTTAGTTATTCTCGTCTCCAACTTAAGTAGTGCAGTAAGATAATTCTATTATTTCACCTTGATTAACGGATAGAAGACGAGAAAAAAACAATAAATATAAATAAGGTAAGTGCGTCTTATTTATCTCGGACGTTACATATTTAATAAGGGCCTTAAGGGCATGTATTACTTACCTGATCCCTACCTTGCCCACATTTTTTTCTCTGTAACGTTACGTCTACATTTATAAAGATATCAAATGGAAAATTGATAAAATTAAAGAAAATATGTTAATGTATATTTGTCTGGTCTTAAATTTTTGTAAAAATAAAAAAAAATTTTTTCAAAAAATTTGTTTTTTAAAAATGTCAATATTTAGAAGCAAATGAACGTACCTTAAGGCTTTAGCTTCAAATATATAAATTTTCAATGTGGTATTTTAATAAATGTAGACGTAGCGTTACAGAGAAAACAATGTCGGTAAGGTAGGGATCGGATAAGTAATACATGCCTTTAATCTCAAAAGTCAATTTTTCTCATCGGAGTTGCACAGTACCACAGTCACAAAGAGGCAAGTACTCTAATAAAGCATGCACTAGGGTGGGTCGGAAAAAATTTATGAATCAGACTTTCTTTCCATAAGAAAAATTAGCCGCTTTAGCACGTTTTTGAATACTGTATCGATTACATACTTAGATGAGGGGAGCGGAAGCGTCGAGAAAGAGGCTCAATAAAAGGTGCTCTTCTCTGTCCTTTAAGCGCGACCATTCCCTTTGCTATTCCCTTTGCCGTGGGCGACAGTTGGGTGATTCGATTAAAAAAATCAAACTTTTCAAGAAAATGTTTATTATAGCGTAACCCTGCTTATAATCCTGGATAAAACCCAGTTAGAAAGCGTATAAATTTCGGCATTTATGTGGTCTTATACGGCTGCTATTATTGGGTTTTGAATGTGGATTCTATCTGGTTATAACTAATATGTATAGAATTAATGAGATGCACATTTAACCAGGACTATTCGAAATTTTATAAGGAGTACCAAAGATTATTTAAGAAGTAGCTGGTTTAAATTGGTATTTATACCGAAATTTAATAAATTTACATGAAATTGAGATTCCTTTTACAATAGCTAATATTGTAATAGAGCATCAATTACAACAATTTTGTATAAAAACAATAAGGTAGAGACATTTTTAGGTCTTAAGATAGTAAAAGATTAAGACATATCGAAGGTGTGATATCAACCCTTAAATGTAAACGATTGCTCAAAAACACAAACAAAAATGACAAAAAATTGACGCCGGACACCAACCTAATTCTTCTTAGGATAGAGGGTTCAGGGCCCACAGTTAGTTCAGTGTCAGTGCAGCGCTACCAGAAGACCTGGAAAGCCAGGAAAAGCTAGAAAAGTCAATAAATACTGGAAAACTTCTGGAAAACCAGAAAGAATCATGAAATTTGAAATGAATGACTGAAACTTTTTAGTCGCCTCTATTTCAAAGTCTTCATAATTATTTTCTTATTTTACAGATTAGAGGATTCAATTAAAAAAACAAAAAGTTTATATTTTAATACAAATTTTTTTGAATTTTTAAATTTTTAAACGAAACAAATGCTAAAATACGCTGGGAATGAGAACCAATAAGCCAGTCTGCAGGAACAATGAGGATGAGGTACCAACTTTTGTTGTACCCAAAATGTATCCTTGTATAAAGTTACGAGATTCAACAAAGAGTGCCCAAGAGGGTGTTGAGTTAAAAGTCGAAAAACTTCGGAGACGTCCTTCGGTCAATTCACTTAGAAAAGGAATATTGAACGTAATGAAGAACCAGAAAACGGCCGAGAAGGATTAAGGGTCTGGAAACCCAGTGGATTACAGCAGTGTGCTAGATGTTACATCATCAATAGGGAGCACAAATAAATCGACCCTATTAAATAATGATGACGTTCCAGATGTTACATCATTAATAGAGAGCACAAATAAATCGGCCACATTAAATAATGATGATGTGCCAGAGTATAATCCAATTCCGTCTTTAAGATTCCAAGTGGCTTCAGTTTCTCCCCGGGTAGAAAGCTGTAAAAAAGAATTTCTACACAGAGAATTTCAAAACATAGCGAAAAAGCGATCACTGCAGATTGCTGAAAAGGATCTGATACAAGAGTTAAGTGAAGAATTTGGACCTCAAGTCAAGGAAAAAATCGATCGTCTTATAGAAAAATCGACAAGAGGATCCGAAGCAGTTTTGAGGGTCGAAACTGAACTCAGAAACGAAGGTGATTTTGAAAAATTTTCATGGGAAGAGATTTCCCAGAAGTCTGAAATTATCGAATCCTCGACAGATGATGATTTAGGTGACGTGACATACACCGAAAAGTTGTACACCAGTTGTACACTTTTTCGGATTGATGACAAATATTAGGTGTTTTTTTGAAATTCAATAAAAAGAAACTAAAAATATTTTTACTACAAACTGGTCGGAAAAAAAAGATTCTTAATCAGTAAGAATATCGCTATCGTCTGAACTAGGAAAAAAAAAAAAACTTTTTTCACAAAATGGCGACTGTTTGAAAAAAATGTGATTTTTTGCACAAATAAAAATTTCAAATCTGTATTCTCAATTTGTGTTAATAAGAGTTAAGGGCATGTGATACTTTACCATAAGAGCAAATTAGTTAAACCAATTATACATTCATAAAGTATAACATGCCCTTAAATATTTATTCTCAATTAACCTGAAGTAACTTTTCATTTTAAAAAATCCGAATTTTCAATATGAAAAATGATTTGAAAAGCTTTTTCGAATTGAAAATTCAGATTGAAATTTATTTGGGATCAATACAAAAATCAATTAATTCGGATCGATTAAATCCGAAGTTAGTTTTCGGGATGAAAGTTTGTCTACCATATTAAATTCGGATTCATTCGGTTTGACTCAATTTAGAGCTGGACTCACTCAGACTTAAAATTCGGTTCGAATAAGGTGGATATTCAGTTCGAATTGATTCGGATTGAATGTTTGTTGGATTCTTTCAAATTGAAAGTTCAGATTGATGCAGATTAGCCCTGGATTTATTTAAACTGAAACTTCAAGTCGATTCGAATTGATATATTTTTTGGAATTATTTGAATTGAAAGTTAGTTCGAATTAGCTTTGGATTTATTCGAAGTAATAGTTCGGATTAATTTAAATTAAACTATTTTTCGAGTTAAACTCGAATTCATTCGAACTGAAAAGTATAAATATAAGGATCAAAGAATAGATGAAAAGTACGGATGTACTTGGTTTTAAAATTTATTCATATTTCGTAGAATGCATAATGATAAAAGTTCGGATTGATTCGAATTAAGAAGTCGGAATGATTCGGAATATCATCGGATTCATTCAGATTATAAATTTGGATTGATTAAAATTGAAATTTTGTTCGGATTAACTCTGGGTTCTTTAGAATTAAAAGTTCTGATTTATCTGGTTTTAAAGTTGGGATTGATTCTTAACGATAGATTGTTGGAATTAAATTCGAAATTCATTCTAATTAAAATATCAGATTGATTTCAATTGAAACTTTTCTTGGATTAGCCTTGTCGCACGCCAATGTGCTAAATTATAATTCTATTTCGTTTGACTCTGTATTCTTTGTAAAATAAACCAAGCACCCCAGTGGAGCTCGCCCGCATTGCTCTCAGCCAATCACATCATTACTTTCAATGGCGCTCTTGGCCGGAGAACTCCCTGAGTATCCGTGTGGAGTCGAGCTCCCGTTTTGCTCGCGCAGACTTTCGTCATGACCAATCGTGACGCTCGATTTTCCCCACAGGTGCAATGGTTCGCCAGTCAAAGACTATAAGACGCATTGCTTTTCACAGCTCGCTCTCTTACGTCTCGAGACTCGAGACCTACAACAAGGGTTCCCGCTCGTCGAACCGATTACCTTTTTCAGAGTCTTGACGCTGTCTCGCACCATCGGGTGCCTATTCCTTTAAAAAACTTTACGATTTATTTTTTTTTTTATTAAATATTATTTCATTTTTTACCTATTCTCATGCTTCCTCTTTATCCAAAAACCCGAAACCGAGTTCTCGAATACCCTCTGGGGTATCGGCCCAGAACTGGGGAGGACTGTAGGAATATCCCTTCTCTTATCCCAAAAACCGAGTTCTCGAGTATCCTCCGGGATACCGGCCCAGAAACGGCTCAACGATGAGAGACGTCGAGCTTTGGAGGCTCTCAAGCACGCTCCTCCGGGTTCTCAAATGGAGATCCCAGACGGCTATCGCCGTGATTACGCCAGGAAAGCGTCCGCGCCGAGCAACCCTCTTTCGGCCAAAAGGCAACCGGTCTCACGTCCAAGTGGTACTTCGAGTACACCGCGTTTCGACCTAGATGACGTCCTCGGGGAGAACAATTTCAAGCTTCACAACGGGCTACCTGTCACACCCGGGAAGTGTCTCGATTTCCGTCCGCGTATTATCGACATGAGAAGTCTACGGTCAGAGCCATTGGTAGTGGAGGTGGAAAAAAGTGACAGCGACGATAGTGACATTTTAGAAATTCAAGCCTCACCGATCAAACCATCCCCTTCAAAGGAAATCGCGATTCGAGACTCATGATCGATTAAATCGCGATATCTCATCCTTTCGTCGCCTCGCAAATACGCTCCGTCAAAATCCCATATCACGCGTTTGGATTGCGCGCGTACCATCCCAGCTCCGAAAAATTTCCAGCCAGTGGCGGGAGGCTCGCAGGATTCATCGCCAGAGGAGCAATGGATTAAATCGGTGGTCACCGTCCCGACCAAGTCACCACGCCGACAGCTTTTCTAAAAGCTCTCCACAACAGTTCTTCTAAGAACTCCCCTTCTTTTTTTTTCTCTCAAACCAAACGGCTCTTTTTAGAGCCTAATTCCAATTTGCCCTTTTCAGGGCTCCCAAATGTTTAAACGTACGGAGATTAGGAGTTCACAGACATGTGAACCCACATTAATGTGAATTGATATTCTTCCCAATTTTCCATATTCTTTTAGAAACTGTTCGTTTTAAAATTTGTTTTTGATTGGTATTTTTCGATAATATGATTGGAATATTAGGAACAATTTTAGTGAGGAAAATGACTTGACCCTCTTTTAATTTTATCATATTGGTTTACAAAAATTCAACTCTCGTATGGAACCATTTCGCAAATTCGATCTTCCTACGTGCAGGAGAAGCGGCACCTTCCCCTCTGAAATAAAATAAGAGAGAGAGAGAGAGAGCAAAAGAAATGTACGAATTCGCTAGATTGGAAAACGTATTTAAAATTTAGATAATAGTCTTTACAGTACATCTGCTTAAACTTAAAATTAAGCATTCAAAATGGAAAAAGTTCTCCCTACACTCGTTCACAAAATTTATTGAAATTATTTTGAATCTATTAAAATTTAATAAAAACGCTTCAAGTCGTTTGACGTTTTAAAATTCATAGAAATATTCTGATATCCAATGAAATTCGAAGATATATTTTTAAATTAATAGAAACATTCAAGAGGAATTCGAATGAACTTGGGAAACCTTACAATTTTTGAAATATTTTTTTGATCTTTAAAAATCTTGAATTCTTAAATTCAGATGTACATAAAACTGGCCAGTACTTAATCTCTAATTTTGTATTCAAGTTTATTATATATAAATTTTTTAGAAAGTAAAAAATTCTTTGTTTAGCATTGGTTTAAACTAGAAAGCAACTTCATAGGAAAAATATATTAATAACTATTGTACAAGCTAAGAAGTGGAATAATAATTATAAACGAGATTAAGTAACGTTAAATCTATCTTTATTGATAATTATAAATTTACATTTTTAATGACAAAAGAAATGAAAAACAAACAATAAATAGTGATCTAACAAAGTACCTAATATTATACAATTCCTAATTACATTTTTTACATTCAGTCTGCATTTTCGACGACCTCATCCTCCTACATGGAGGATGAGTATCTGAGTCACAATAAGACCACTTCTCATTCAATCTTCTAAATTCAAACTGTTCCTCTGGCACGATGAACAGAATTCGAAAAACACTTTGCTAGACTAGACAGTTTGCTAGACTAGACAGTTTCTTTAAATTTGAAGATTTTTAAACAAGTCCTCGAGGAAACAATTAGATGGGGTCCCAAAATTAATTTGAATTGCATCATCAAGCTGAACAAAATTAAGAAAATCGTCGATGTCAGTAATGTCAGGACTATCTATAAAGTTAAATTTGTCCTCAGACTGAAAAAACTCCGAAAGTTGTCCTTCATTTTGGAGTGTCGGCGAATGCGGCGCACATAAAGAAAAATGCACGATTAAAATTCTAATATAAAAAGAAATAAAAAAATATAATATATATTTTGTTGAGGCCAATATCTTACCAATGCTTTATGCATAGAGATAATTTAATTAAATTCATTAAAATAGTTAATTAACGTGTTTTCCAAAAAGTACACCTGCGCCAAGTTATCCTACCTTGTTTGGTAGTGTGGCGCGTTTGGATTTAAATTTATAACAAAGATTTTTTACATAAAAGTTGTTACGGTCCCTGTTACGACTCAGGCCGAAGCAATAGCAACCTACGTTTCGCGTTTTTACGTGAGGGAACGAGGTCCTCCGGGAATTTCTCTGGGGAACTCTCTACCGGGATGTATAATGTGTCGGAACTCGTGATGCCGAGTTCCACCGGCGTTGGCAATTCTTTTATCGGAGAGATAATCAATTCTCGAATCTTAAATTGATAAAAGGGTCTCTCCGATAATGTAAATTGTTCTAGGGTTAAAGGAACCTGTTTTCGCGGTACCGGTGGAAGCGGAGTTGACACGCGGCCTACACGGTCCTCGAATGATCCGATTGAGGTGACGGGCTTCGAGGTCTTAGAGAGTTATCGGGCAGCGCGGAGACGTGCTCTTCGGCGGGCGCCTTGTCCGGGACGCTTCTTAGATACCCGACACTTCAGATCCTTATGGTTTGGAATTGTTGAATGAACGCGGGTAGTACGGTCGCGATATTCTTGGAACGAAATCACTACTCTTCGTTTCGCGGCCACGGTCTCCGGAAAAGCTACGGGTCGTCGGCTAGGCATCTAATAACCAAGAGATGGGGGTTAAGATTTCGCGAACTTAACAATTGGAAAAATTCCGTGTCCGCCCCTGTCCTGTTCCAAATGTGGTCCAGTTCAGGATAACGTTCACGGAGAGAATTCCGTCTGTCCCGTTCCCAGTGGGTTCGGAAGCCTTCTTAAAATTAAGCACTTTACAATAAAATAAAAGAAAAAGAATTGTGAATCACCAAGTTGCGACTCTGATTTCTTTGGAGAGGGAAAAGGAAAGAAAATTACCTTGCTGAATTCCGCTGGTTTATTATCACCACTAATTTACAGTATACTTTGGAGTAAGGGAGAGTCGGTGCTCTAAAGGAGTGTGAGAGGTCTGCTCACTCTAATGATCTGCTGATCAACTCAAAAACTCATCTCCGAAAACTCTAAGGGCTCGCAGGTCCTTTTGGTTTGACACCGTCTGCTGGGAGAGAGGGTAGGGTCCCAGTTAGCGGATTGGCTAACGGTGACGACAGAGAGAGTGATGGGAGGGAAAACCGGCACTCTCTACCTGCGTCGGGTGTCTGGGTTTGGAAACCGAATTTTTCCTAAATAAAAATTATTATTTTTAAAGATTATTTAAAAGAAATACAATTAAAAAAAAGAAAAAAAAAATTCGTTCCTAAGATTAAAGATCTAAAACTAAGAGTTTCTAAAATTTCTAAATCTATTAGTTAATGATATAATAATAATAAAAATATTTATCAACTTATTACTTATATTATTGTTTATGTTATATACTTATGTTATTTTATATAACTAAACCGTTTTCAAAGTAATTCCCGACATAGTCAATTGTTAATTTAAACTATTTTTATAATTTTTCGCTAATAGAACAAATCCTGAGGGAAGAGTGAGGAAATTATTATTTAACCCAATTTTTTTAAAATGATTAACTTGTATTTTCTATTGATCAAAAAGACCTTCAATCTCCGAAATATTATTTGAAATTTGTACAGGATTTCAAACAGAGAGAGAGAGAGAGAGAGAGAGAGAGAGAGAGGGAGAGAGAAAGAGATAGAGCCTAGGATCAAGCTGCACGCAGGTATAAGGTCAGCACTGACGACATTACCTAGAGCAGATGTTTTACTCAAAAAGAAAGTAAGATTCGCCTTGCCCAGGCATTAAGTGATAAAATTGAGTACTTTTTGGACCCTGGCAATGAATCTAGTAGTAAAAATTTTATAAACTTGACTCTGGCAAAGAATTTAATTTAATGGTCCTTTTGTTGAATGGATAGGCAAACTCGTGTTAAGCACCAAGGACCATTCTGCTCGCCATGTGGTCTAAAACTTTGTAAAAAAAAATAATAATCTGGAATTCCCCAGAGTAAATGACAAACATGTTCGAACGAAAATGGTTGCTTGGTGGTAAATTATAAGTCTTGGCTTATAACAAAGTTTATTAATTTTATTCAACATGTTACACTTTAAAGCATTCAAAAAACTGAGAAGAGTATATTTTAAAAATTTTTTTATAATTTTAGGCGAAACTTCTGTGATTTTTTACTTCCTTATTTTAGTTACTCTACCAATACAAGCGAAAGAACCAAAATTGACTTTTCGTCATAAAAATCACTTAATTAATTTAATTATCCCGATTTTTTAATAATGTAACGTTGAAAACACATATACATCCTATGAAACTATATTCACAAGCTGAAAATGCGTTAATATTCTAAAACTCGAACACGCCACATTAGTCGCCTTGCCGCATTCGTCCCCGCTCCAGTTATGTGTTTTGGTTACAAAAATTATTATTCGATGCTTCTCGAATTTATTGTCGCATCCTTGATTCCAAATTTTGTGTCTCAGTTAAATTTGGAGATGTTTATTGACGTTTTCGCGGTGGCTCTTCGGAATTATGTTCATCCATGCAAGCTGAGCTGCGTCGGAATGCCATAGTTCTCACAATAGATAGATAACGGTCTAACACTTTATAATGATAAACACGGCACTGCACTGTTTCTATGAACTTTGCGTTAAATTTGTGACTGTGTTTTTCACTTCTCACTTTTGTCGGTTTTTAATGCACGAAATAGACTTTTCGTTCGAAAGTTTGTTACAACGTGTAAGACGCTTTCGAGAAGACTGAAGTGCGAACTGCGAAGCGACAGAGTATCATCCACTATAGGGCGGGAAATTTAGGACTCGCTCCCCGTATACCGGCAAGGGTGTGCTTCGAGGCGGTAAGTATAGATTAGTCCATAGTTTCAGTTGGCCAACGAATATAATCAATTAAAACGCTGCCATTTTCACCAACCTATCACCCTTCTAGTCTTTACTTTAACAGTGTTTTTAAAATATAGTAACTTATGGTAACTTTTAGTTATTTTGTGGCCAATTGAGATTATGGCCAACTGGAACTATGGATAAATCTATACCTACCCTTTGAGGTGCATGAGTATCTCCCAAATTTTCATTTCCCTAATATTTATTTTATACCAAAAACCATTAGAACGAATAGTGATTTGCTATATAATTTTTATATTTATTATAAATTACTGTTTGACATACGTAATTTTTTTTATCGAATTATAATTTGTCATAATCTCCATTTCACCAAAATTACATGTAATAGAAATCTCATTCTTCGGAAAATGTCGTCCAACATTTTGTTTAGCTAATTTTAATTTCGCGGTATTATGTAGCCAATGAAATTGTCGGATATCATTTTCGGAAGAATGAAGGATCGCTACCATTGATCCCTGCTAGATCTATTCTTTTCTATCTCATGCCTATTCTTGTTTATACCTTTCTGTCATCTTGTCAATCAAAATTCGCTTCTATCTCTTTTAATCCTTTCTTTTTTATTCCTTTCAAACTTTAGTAGAACCCCATCTATTTGATTTTATCTCTTTATAAATCTAAATTCACTCCTATGTGTTTCAATCCCTTAATTTCTATCCCAAAATAGTCCTAAACTTATCTCTGTCAATGTCTTCTTATCAGTCTCAGCTTAACTTTTTTCTATTCAAACCCATCTTTGTCTATTCAATTTCGGTTCAAATACTTAACTTAAAAAACTATTTATTATTTGCAATTATTTGTGGGCATATGAGAGACGTGACCATAGCCATATGAAAATATCGATAATTTTTGAAATAATGAATATTTAAAAAAATTTCTCGGGCTTATTTTAAAGATAAATTTCTATGCAATCTGATAAACAAAATTATTTCTCTGCATTGTACAAGGGTTAGAAATGAGGAGATTAAAAGAAAGAGATTATATAGTTATTATGACAACTGACAAGAAGATTGGAAAAGATAGGGATTGATAAACATAAGAGATAGATAGGGATAGAACTAAATTGTATGAGTGATATTGGTTTTTACAACATAACTTTTAAATCCTTCGTTAGCTCAGTGGATTAAGCACTCGACTGTGAACTCGATGCATACGGGTTCGCGTCCCTATAGATGCAAATTTTTCAGTGCTATATACGTTAGTGGTAAGATTAGAATAATATTTATGTATAAAATATTGTATTTAGAAAATTAATATGCGTATTTAAAATATTAAAATTAATAAGTTAGTCAGGGAAATATAACCGTAGGGATAGAAAGGGATAAAAATTTCTGACATAGGGAGATAAATTTAGGGATAGAAAAAAATTAAAATTTTTTCTGCGTTGAGATAGACTGAGAAATAGGAAGAGATAGCGTTTTTGGGATGCAAATCGGCTACTTGAGTAGTTATTAATATATTTTCATATGAAGTTGTTTTCTAGTTTAAACCAATGCTAAGCAAAGAATTTTTCACTTTCTAAAAAATTTAAATATAATAATTCGAATTCCTCTTGAATGTTTATAATAATTTAAAAATATATCTTCGATTTTGATTGGACATTAGAAGTTTTCTAGGAATTTTAAAACGTCAAAAGACTTGAAGGATTTTTATTAAATTTTAATAGATTTAAAATAATTACAAGAGATTTTGTGAACGAGTTTAGGGAGAACTTTTTCAATTTTGATTGTTTAATTTTAAGTGTAAGCAGATGTAAAAACTGAATTTTTAACTTTTTAACAGTGTAAAGACTATTATCCAAAATTTAAATACGTTTTCCAATCGAACAAATTCGTACATCTCTTTTGCTCTCTCTCTTATTTTATTTCAGAGGGGAAGGTGCCACCTCTCCTGCACGTAGGAAGATCGAATTTGCGAAATGGTTCCATACAAGAGTTGAATTTCTGAAGTAATTCAGAGATTGAAGAAATATGGAGAGGCAAAGGTGAAAGCCAATATGGTAAAATTGAAAGAGGGCCAAGTCATTTTTCTTATGCATTTGACTTACAATACATTGTAAAATTGAAGTTTCAGCAAGTATTTCTTTTTACTCGAGTCAAATTGTATGTGCACTGTGCACTTTAAGGATTGAATCCCTAAAAATTCGTTAAAATTGTCAGTTCAGTTGACTGAAATGAAGTTATGGACGGTTTTTGAAATTGGAAGGAGAATAAGTGAAAGGTGTGGGGATTTTATATCGAAACAAATCGATCAATTTGTAAAAATAAAAAAGATATATCTTTGATTTTGAATATATGCTTTATTTATATGAGGGAAAGAACTTTATTTATATTTTTATATATTCTTTATTTATAATTGTAAAAAATTTAAATGAATTTGTTTCCTATATGGGAAAGAAAATCATATTTTGCTTCACGAGGAAGCAAATTTCTCATTCATGCAGTTAGCACTAGAGTTCATACAGCTTCACAACGAGTTTAAGAAGTAGATCGGAAATTTTTGTTAAATTAAATTTGAAAAACCTGAAAGTCATGGAATTTTGAAAACAGAATTCTGTAGCCACTCTGAAGTGGAGTGTCTATAGGATTCCGTAGGGTTGAATTTAATTAGTGAGGGGATGGTATTCTCATATATATAAATGCGAAAACCTGTTGGAACTTCTTCTATCATAATGGGCGATAATGTGCTTCATTATAAACATCGTAACCATAAGGGGGATAATAAAGAGATTGCTTCTGCAGCGAACCAATTGTAAATTGCAGCTTTTTGTGCTCTCAGCTTTCAAAGAATACAACATGCATTTGACAGAGAATGGGATGGGAAGGTCTACTTAGGTGGGTAGGAGGTATGCTTACCAAGCTTAGAGTTTAAAGCTCAAAATCTTCAAGAGCTCTTGATCTTCCTTATTACTAAAAATTATTTCAATTTCTTTTCAGTACTTCTTTGCACACTGAAATAGAGCTGGTGCTTCTTACTATGCGATCTTCAGCGGAATATTGTAGACTATACCTTGCTGGCGCGACGGTCCAATTAATCATTAAAATAGAATATAATTTGAATAAGTGATAAGAAAATATTTTCAAAAAGACATTTAATAACAAAAATCCATTGAATGATACAGTGGAAAATATAAAAAGTAATTATATGTACTTCACTAAACCTTATGTAAAAAGTAATACCAGGTGTTATGATTAGTGGGACTAAGTTCACGGTTACTAAAGATGTATTTTAAATATTATATTATTATTATTATTATTATTATTATATTATATTATTATTTTATTTTATTATATATTTTTGTCACGCACTCTAATGATATATTTTAATCAATTATCAGTTTTAAAAATGCAAGTACTTATAACTTTGTCAAATATTTTTCTCTTAAAATCGGTAAAAATAATCTACCCTCGGGGCAAAACACCTCATGCAAAGTAAGAATGTTTATCGAAATTTTTCATTTCCTCTGTGACACGCCTGATTGTATTTTCTTTATAGTTAGCAAATATTGAACGGAAGATTTGACGTCAGATACAACCAGCTATAACCAGCTGTATTCGAAAGAAGGTTTTCTGCAGTGTTCCTCTTCTCTGGCCAAACGTTGAGGCAAATGGGAGTACTTCTAATAATGTCGAATGCAGCCGCTGAAGATGTCATTTGTTTGTGACAACGGATCATACAGTGACTCAATATATTCCATCATGAAACCCACCTTAATGATATTCTACATAGGCTCGAACTCGGAAAGGTCGAAGTCGCTTGGTGATAAAGATGCTGAGTTATAGGACATAAATGATACTTTCACTGAGGATTGTCGTAGGCAGGTGACTTGAGTTTCGCCGGGGTTTATAATATGAAGGTACGGTACCATAGGTTTTTAAACTTGGTGTTATGAAATTTAAATGGACCAACCTTCTCATAAAATAATAAATAAATAAATGAATAAATAAATGAGATAGACCAAATGTATCAGAAGACAATCATATGCAATGTAACTCAATAACAATGACTATTATAAGGAATTCACCCAAATGCATCGATATAATTGGCCCTTCGCACCCTATTCAGATTATAGAAATCGCTACTTTTCACCAGTTCAATCAGTTGGAAATCCAGTAACGAGAAGAAAATCGAAACTCTAGCTCCAGACCAAGTGCAATTGGCCCGTTAAAAACCAGTGAAGTATAAATACTCCAGTCTTCAAAAGTATCCTAAAAAATCATCTAACAGGGACTTATCCTAAAATCAGCGACCTGATTCCGATGAGTAACATCAGCGTCTGTATTTATTTCGTAAGCATACAAACTCATCTCAGTTTCTCTCTATCTTTGTGAGTTCCTTTTACTGAGCAGTAACAGTTAATTTTTTCCTTTTGCCTTCCGACAAAAGCATTTAAGGTGGTCGTCTCATGTGATGGGTCAAAAAAATCGATTTTTTTTTGCACAAATCGCTTCCTAAACACATCTAGAATGTGCGTGTGAAAGGATTTTTGGCAATTCGTATTCGTTATGAAGTGGAAAAGATTTTTATTTCATTCATACCCAATCTTTTAAACGCGTTTTTCTCAAAACGTCATTTTTCACATCGATCAACACGATATCTCAAAAA
Organism: Synergus japonicus; assembly: GCA_900474275.1. Taxonomy (NCBI): domain Eukaryota; kingdom Metazoa; phylum Arthropoda; class Insecta; order Hymenoptera; family Cynipidae; genus Synergus; species Synergus japonicus. Next base: position 78,335 of record UCOH01012239.1, read on the forward strand.
CTAATTGATCGATTTGGCTCAAATTTTTATGGTATACTCAGGACATCTATATTTTCCGTGTGAACCAGAATTATTGTGATATCTATATTTATTATTTTTTTTATTAAAAAAATGCCAGAAAAAAAATAAATGAAAATCGTGTTTTTATGTTTGACAGCTCACAAAAAAAAATATTCAAAATTTCGAAACAATTCTGGTTCACGCGATAGCCACAGATCTACCAATTAAAACAGTCGGTGATTTTTTAATTTCAGATCAATAGAACAACTGGAATCGTGTTGACAGACCACCAACTTTTTTTTGACACGGATGTCAATCCAGCTGTCTACAGTCGCTTTGACTGTACATGTTAACGTAAAAACATTTATAATGACTGTTGAATAATTCGTAAATAAACCCCCAAAAAACCAGACAATTTGGCCTATATTATTCTTCACAAAAAATTCATTAAAAAAGTGTAAAAAAACGTACGATATACCATATGATAAAAAAATAAACAGGGTTTTCTTGGTCAACCGATTAGAGAATTTAATTTAGTTTAAGATAATAAATCAACCTAACATAAGATAATATTCTCAAGACCTGGAGGATAAACCTCCGGAGGCGCTTCTGTATCTTATTATTCTTTAGATGGATCCAGATCCAACGAAATATCTTCTCCATCTCCTCTGTAAATAGGATAGCGTACCTCCGCCATCTAAAAATCATCTCAGTATGTGCCGTTTGAAGTATGGACCCTTGACATAGAATATCGTTGAGAGACAGTTCATTCATTATACATTGAGATGCGTTAAACACAACTCTTAATTTTATACGAATCTGGTTTCTTTGACAGTACAGTGATGAGAAAAATAATACCCAGTAGTAGACTGGAGATTCTCGACTCCCGTCAACAATTTCATCTCCCTCAGATGAGCGTTGTTCTGGATGACACGCTCATATTCTCTCAACGGCGTAGGATTCTTCTGGAAACGTTTTTCCATTTGCAGGAGAGAACGCTGTATGTACTCGTGTTTAAGTTTTCCTGGACGATAAACCTGCTAAATAGAGGGAACAGTTCGCAGTCCATTGAAGTCTGTGCACCTACCACTGAAATTCACCAATTGCCAGACTGATCGGCCAAAGGTCCAGACAAGATCCTACCCAACATAGTCTGTTTTGCTGTCGGAGAACCTAGGTTCTCCGACAGCAAAGTCCTTTTATTACACCCTCCTCAAGCATGTAAGCGTAGATATCGACCCCTAGAATGATTTCTAGAATGCCACCCAATTCTATGAACGGATGCCATTTGTAGAAATTATTCCATCATAAGATCCTTCATATGCTCTGTGGAGGTAAATAAGTCTGAAGAACATTATGGCTCGAAAACAGAAACCTTAAGAAGGATTAACACGAGAGTGTACCTATACATCCATTAATCCTCTGGTTAAACGTGATCTTTGACTACTAACTCCAAGAACAATAATGACGATGGACTTTTGTATTAGCCGCCTGTCGTTGAACCTAGGTCTCAAAAATAAAAGGAAGTTTGTGTCCCCTAATCGAAAACGTCTCTCGATGGTAGTCGAGCAATCCATCAGATCTCGTAATTTAAACAATTGCTGTCATCAATAACACCTCCTCGCCTAGTTAGAACCTAGGCTACTGATGGGTATCTGTAGAAATAAGGACAGAATTAGCAAATACAGTGCTATTAGGGTTCAAGTTTGAGGTAGAAGTTTGATTATTATTTGTCAAGCTCTGAGAAAATAATAACAGAAAAGAAAATAAACGAATCAGACTAATTTCGATAAAAAGAGTATTGTTTTGACTTAATTTTTTTATAATACACGAGATGTTCATCTGGAGAAAAAATATCTACCATAATCATAATTTGTGATATAAACTGCAGAGATCGAATTTTGAGATTCACTGTTGGGCCCAACACCCTCAAAACATCCTTAACATGAATACTAACAAAGGCGTTTATGTGACCTTTTAGTGATGATCATTTCTGAACGAGTGTAATTCCATTAGACTGATCTTTAAGGTCGAAACGAGTTGGCTCATGCGGAAAACTATTTTCTAGCGCGTCTTATCGTCGGGAAATAATTTGACGCTCGCGGGCTTAACGATAAAACCAAGGTTGGTAGTAAACGACCGTGGTAACACTGGTTTATGAGGAAAGGCAGAAGGCCGAGTTTCTGTCGGTAGAGGTGACTTAAAGAAGAAAGATAGGTTGCGTCGTGTCACCTTTGCTTGAATGGTAGGGCAATGAATATATACGCTAATGAAAATCACATAAACTCGACTGTGGTCGACAGTCACGTGCGGGGGGGGGGGCGGGATGAGAAGATGTAATATCGACTTAATCGACTTCAACCTCTTCGACTCCGAACACCGTCAGATTTAATTAAGCGGGACTAACGGAGGCAGTTGCGTGCCTGATGTAAAGTGCTTAAGGGACTCGCGAAACTCATTTCGCGGGCACAGAAACGGTGCAAAGCTTACTTTATGGTGATCGATGCTTTGAAAATAAAAGCTGCGCTATAACGAATCCTGTTCGTTTTACGAAAGGGACGAAAAGAGAAATCGAGAAATAGATTCATTTGCCTCGGAACATTTCTCGATTCTACTTATCGGAATGAAATTGCTTATAAAAAACTACTAAATACTTTTCCAACCTCCTCTGCCTAACCCTTTCTTCAACTTCCTTTTCTCAACCTTCTTTTTCAAACCTCTCATTTATCCCCCTTTTCCAAAAACCTTATCCATCTACCTTCCTTACTCTCTTTTAAATCTACTTTTCCAAACAGCTTTTTCGACTTTTCTTCAAACCAATATTCCGATCCCCTTATCCAATGCCCTTCCCCAAACCTCTTTCTAACCTTTTTTTTTCTGAATCTCTTCTTCCACATTCTTTTATAGCCTTTTTTGCCAACCTCATCTTCCAAAACGCTTTACTCACTCTTCCTCATCGTCATTTTGTAAATTATTTTCAAAGACCATTATTGCATCACTTACTCTAAATTAATTTCCCTATAAATTATTTCCCATATCACTTATCGCACACCTTTTTCAAAATTATTTTTTCGACCTCCTTTTCTAATATCTTTGTCTAAGCTGCTTCCTCATCTCTACTTTACATCCGCTCCTTTTCCCACCACTTTTCAAATCCCCTTTTTACAAATACATTTTCCAACCTTCTTTTTTAAAACCACTCTTCCGAACCATATATCGCACTCCCTTCTTTAATAGTACATTGTATAACTAGGGGGAGATCTTTCTGTTTCTACGGCGAGGGAAATGTTTTCAGAACGAGTCGTAGAAACAGTCTCCCCCCGAGTCATACATGACACTTTTTTTAACACCTTCTATGATTTAGGCAATTCTCATGTCTTTGGGTCGGTTCCGCAATTGCTTTTTTCGAAGCTGCAGAGCAAAGAGAGAAAATGCAGATGAATCACTGGCGGGGTCCAGGGGTCGAGCTCCGTTGGGGGGATTCGGGGGGCAGAGCCCCCCGAAAGGAAAAAGATCCAACTCAAAAGCACCTAAAAAATATTTTTTCTAGGTTAGGGAACAAAGAACCAAATTGAATATCGATTCTAAAATAGAGATTTAAATTATTTATTTAGGAACATATTTATTGGTCCTAGCTGGTCGTATTACATATTTTTAACTTATATATAACATTTTTATCGAATTTTCAATCACAAAAGATCACAGACTATACCAAATTGTTAATCTTAATTTAAATACATTGCAGTATTTGTCTTTTTCCATAATTTATTGTCATTTGACAATTTTGGAAATATAAATTTTTTTCTTATAACATTTATGGGTGGTAGTACATATTTTTAATTTATATAAGTTTTTAATAGAATTTCCAATCATTAAAGAATACAGATTATTTCTAAAGGTTAATTTAAATACATTGCAGTATTTTTTACTTTTGATAATTTATTGTTACTTGGCAATTTTGAAAAATCAAAGATTTTTCTGGTGAGGAATTTTTTGTTTTTGAATTTGAAATTTCTGTGAAGTTTCCTTTAACGCGTTTCGCAGGTGGAAAATCGCATTTCTCAACATTTGATGACGAACTATCTTCGTCCGATCCTGCTACGTTTATCGATGACATTATCAAGTTTACGATTTTCTCTTTATTTAATAAAGAATTTTCTACGTATTGTCCTGCCGCTGTTCGACGATAAGCATAGCCTGTATATTTTTTAGGATTCGGTAATTTTAACCAAACAGCTATTTCTTTCGGCATGGCAGCCATCTTATTTTTGCCGATTGGTTAAATCGTACATCTCCTTTCTGATAATTCAGAAAAATTCTGTCAACAGTTGCGTTGCCTGGACGGAGAAGTCGATACTTATTCACGATATCGACCAATTCTTTATTGATCGTGAAGGATCGTGGTTTACTATTTTTGGTATTTGGTAAAGTAACCAAAAGCATTTGACCTTGTTCCTGGTTATCTTGAATTTTTATATTAACAAGTTTGTCACTGCGGCAAGCTCCAGAAAGACCAAAAATCAGAAAAACCTCTAAATTAAATCAAAATTAAATAAGTTTTAGGAATATTACAATCAAAATTATTTTACATTTGAAATTTAATATAACGAATCAATTCAGGACATCGTAAAGACATCTTAACGACATGGACATAGAATATCGTAAAGTCATCGTAAAGATGTCGTTGGATGTTAAATTTTTTTAAATTGTTTTGAATTTTTTCGATTTAACTTTTTTATTTGAATTCCTCTAAATTATTTTATATTCTTTTGAATAATTTGGATTCTTTTTTATTATCAAGAGATTTTTAAAATTATTTAAACATTTTTTATTTTTTTGACACTCATAATCTGAGTCAACAAATGCGATGCCCGATTCAAGCAAGTTTAATACAATTAATATAAACTTTCCCTACTGACGGTTATTCATGAATGAGATCGAATGTACAAAACGTGCCGAGGAATCGCGTAGTGTACGAGTAAAGTGCCATCGTTCACCGCACCACTGGGGTACGATTAGAGAGCACTAGAAAATGCCGAGCCATTCGTCGTCTGCAGGAAAATCGATTTACTCCCGAGATGCCTTTCTGAAGTATCCTTCAGGCCGTTGGAGTGGGTACTTTGTTTTTATTTTGGTTAAGAAGCAGGTTCCGGTTATTAGAATTCCTTAGCTTTCATTTCAAGTAAACAGTGCAACATTAGCTGATTGAGGGTCGAAATGATGAAATGAGAAACACTATAATGTTCATGGAAGTAGTTCGTCACGACTTGAGACTAATCAACGAGGAAGAATAGCGATGAATATTTTTCTCTACCAGGTGTATAAGCTTAAATCCGCTGTTTGCTCAGAGATAGCGGTAGTGAATATATTTAGCTACAATAGAAACGTCATGCTTTTTTTTGTGTGAGTTCGACACCTGTCTACATAAATCAGTGCAATAGTTAGTTTTTTTATACAACAACATAAATTTTTCCTTGAGTAATCATGTCTAGTTTTGTGCCAGAAAAGGAGCATTTGCGGGAAGCTCTACTTTATTGCTTCAATTTGAAGAAATCGGCTGCCGAATTACATCGAATGCTTGTGGAGGCCTATGGTGACAGTTCTTTATCGAAAACAACTTGCAGAGACTGGTTTCGTCGGTTCAAAGACGGTCATTTTGACTTGAATGACAAGAAGCGTGAAAATCGGCCCAAAAAAGTTGAGGACCATGAATTGCAGGCTCTTTTGGATGAGGACGATACACAAACACAAAAAATGCTTGCCGAACAGTTAGGTGTTACTCAACCGGCCATTTCCATGCATTTACATGCCATGGGAAAGATTCAAAAAATGGGAAAATGGGTACCTCATGAACTGCAGATGGAGCGAATCCAAAACACATGTGAAATCTTGCTTGCTAGACACAAAAGAAAGTCGTTTCTGCATCGTGTGGTGACTGGAGACGAAAAGTGGATTTATTTTGAGAATCCGAAATGAAGAAAATCGTGGGTCGATCCCGGATAACCATCAACTTTTTTCTTAAGACCTAATCGCTTTGGACGCAAGACGATGCTGTACGTTTGGTGGGATCAGCAGGGTGTCGTCTACTATGAGCTATTAAAACCTGGTGAAACTGTCGATGCTCACCGCTACCACTAACAACTAATCAAATTGCGCCGTGCTTTGCGTGAAAAAAGGCCGGATTATGAAGAAAGACATGAGAAACTGATTTTTCTTCACGACAACGTCCCATCGCACACGTCAAAAATGGTCCAAAACTACTTGAAAACACTCAACTGGGAGGTGCTACCTCATCCCGCTTATTCACCAGACCTGGCCCCTTCTAATTACCACCTGTTTTCGTCGATGGGTCACGCGCTCGCTGAACAAAACTTTGATTCGTACGAAGACGTCGGAAAATGGCTTGACGAGTGGTTTGCATCGAAAGATAAAGACTTTTTTTGGCGTGGTATACACAAATTGCCCGAGAGATGAAGAAAATGTATGGCAAGCGAGGGAAAATACTTTGAATAAAGTTTATTTTATTTTCTGCAAAAAAAAGACTTTCTTTTGCCTAAAAAACAGCGGATTTAAGCTTATACACCTGGTATATAAGAAATGTTTTCAAAATAATGCATGAATGTAAACTCTATCCTCAAATTCCATTTACTCATTTCATTAAAACCAATATTAGAATTCGGTGTCTTTTCGCTGTGTAGATTAAATCTTTTTCGAAATAGAAGTAACGGCTATAGAGTCATTCTTTCGAGTCTTTCCCGCTCGGCATTCCAAGTGGGCACAAAATTTAGCGACATCTTTACGATATCATTACGACATTTATACAACATCGTAAAGACATCCTATATCCATGTCTTTAAGATGTCTTTGTGATGTCGTAAAAACATCATAGGATTTGGTGATGTCGTAATGATGTCGTAAAGACGTCGCCATATTTTATGCCCACTGGGTTATCAGAGATAAGCGGATTTGACGTTACAGTAGGGAGTGTTAAACTAGATTCTCGACATGCATATTTCTTCTCCTTGAGTACGACCAAAAGTCGTTCCTTCCGCGTTATCGTTTTACTTTGTACAATTAATACATTTACCATCTCACAGAGAATTAAGAGGTGGTTACCATTCATGTCGATGATAAATGCATAAATAAAAATGGAAATAAAATAACTTATCAGAAAAGGAAAAAAAATCTTCGCCTCGAAATACTGAGATTTACGTCTGACCATAGAGCGGCAAAGACACTTTCCGGTTACACTGCGAGTGTAGCGAAGCAAGAACGTGGACAAGTGCGGAGACAGAGAAAGTGCATCTCGCGCATCTCCCTCCATGCAGTTCTGCCCTCACCACGCGACTCCGCGAAGTCCCCTGGGTATAAAAAAACAAGCGCGACGAAAAATCGTCAGATTGTTCGGAGAAGGCCCTAAAACCAGCTTGCCTCCAACACCCTCGCCTAGGTGTCATACTGGTAGGCGCATCAACCAAACTAGCATACCGTTTGTTCAACGCACGATATTCGTTCTCCCTCGCACCGCTCCACGTCTCTTATCCACGACCGGCTATCCGTCTTCACAACATTGTTACGACATTTTGACAACATCGTAAAAAACATCGCTATGTTTAAGATACTTTAATGTTGCACAAAACATCATTAAGTCCTTCAAAACTACTTAAAATCACATGAAATTTCCTTATCTCCCTTAAAATTTTTAAACTTCACTGAGAAAAAATTGGATGTGCAGCAGGCCTAGCAGGTATAGTTGCAGCACCAAATGCGCGAATCGCATCGCTACCACAAATTAGAATAGCTTTCTTTGCAGGCGGCATCTGGCCGCCCAAATGTTGAGTGTGCCATGCTATCAACCTTGGTTTAACCAGCTCTCTCAAGATTTACTCTGTGTAGCTATGAAGTTGTATAAACTTTAGGGCTCATTCAATAAGTATTTTGCTTCCTGGAAGCAAGTATGAATTAATTAATCAAATGTGTAAAAGTTACAGTTGAAAAATCAGTTACCGGCGGCAGCATGAACAGGTGCCGGAAAAAGAAGGAAATCGCATACGGAAAAAAACAACGAGAGACTCTGCTTACAAAATGATAGAAGAGATGGAACGCATCTAAAGACGGAAGATGGACACACGTATTCATACCGAGGATCAAGGAGTGGTTACGCCGAGTTTACGGCATGGTAGAATTTCGCCTGACAGAGGAACTCAGTGGCCATAGGTGCTTTGGGAAGTATTTGGCCAAGAGAGGATACAGACCCGACAGCAAGTGCTATCTATGCGAGGAAAAAAATCTGCCCGCTTACGCGGGCACATTCTCATACACACGTCGCGCTCCATGTTGCGCGGTTCACGCGCAAGCGCCCTTCGGGACGCTTGCGAGGGTCGCGACGTTTGCACCTATTTGTTTTTAAATTACTACAAAATGGAATGGAATGCAAACGAAAGCTAATTTACTTAAGATTCTATCGACCTTAAGGAGCACATTCTCATCAGGGCACTCGCGCTTCGCGCTCGATATGCCATTTAAACCTCGCGCTCGGCTTTGTTTAACAATATTTTTCATGATTAAAAAGAAAACTACTCATCCAATTGAAAAATGGTTCAAGGGGAACTTATAGATCTTTTTAAGGCCAATAATTATGTTTCTTATCATTTTCTCTGTATCTCGCGTTATTTGGCTCAAAATTTGAATTTTCGATTTTTTAAGGAAATTCAAAAAGTTATTGTGCCTATTCTATAGAGTGTTCAAAAAGAAACATTTTTCATCTTTAGACGTTTTTTCATATCGTGCGTTGTTTGGCTTCTAATTCAAGTTTTATTTCATTTTTTTGGATTTTCAAAATATTATAAGTCTTTCAATTTTTTTTTGTCCAAAAAAAGTCATTAAGAAAGATTGTTCGTCTTTTTGAGTACTACAAACATCCGTCATTAGAATTTTTATATTAAAAAAAAATTGGTTTTAAAAATTTTCAAAATGCTCCAGTTTTTTAAATTTTTATCCAAAATGGCTGGCCAACGAACTTGACCTTCATTTTAGGACACTAAAAGAGTATACCGAAGGACAATCCAATTGGTCAATTCTTTCGAAAGTTATCGTGCTAACAAACTAAAATCTACAGACAGATAGACACATTCGTAAAAACATGTTTTTCGGGTTCAGGGAGTCCCAAAACGTGGACATTTGATGAAAACTGGGGGGATCAAATTTTACACAAATCTAATACATTCTCTGTGATGAGAATGTAAAAAGGACGTCGCGGAACATATATAGTTCCCGTGCTCCGCTCATGGAACTGGAAGAAGAGAACTTGCAGTAGAAGTTGGAAGGCTATCGAAGAACAACCTAAATTTTTACATTCCTGAAAATTTGTCAAAATTTGATGTAATCAGATATACAATATTTATCTTGAAATAGAAAACATGTTTATTGGAAGAGACCAATATTTTAGAATGTTAAATTGGAATCATGTTATTCATATTGCTTTTGTACTTGAATTATTAAATGTCCATGTCCTGCGGGCTGTACTATAGTACGGAAATAATATTGCTAGAATATTATAATCTAGGAATATAACCAGATCAACAAGTTTATGAAGACTACCAATTTGAAATATATCGAGTTCGAAATAAATGGGCGTGCAAATAATACCCTGATTTCGTCGAGGATAGGTTTCCGGGTGATAACCATCTATGCTTGTTCGTGTTGAGAATCGCATGATAGGTATATAGGCACGGCAGTCGAGGGAGAGAGAGAGGTACGTTCAAAGCTCGTTGCAAGTGCGAGGCTCGGGTGAAGATGTATGTACACCGAGTCAGTTCAGGCTCTATGTTAATTACAGCCCTGAGTGTAGCTTGAGTTCAGATCCCAGCAGTTGCCTAATTGTGGTTTTAATCCCGAAATTCAGACGAGCCTCCCGGGGATTCAAGAGCTGCGATACGACGATGCTCATGATTATGGTCCCTCGAGATTTGTCTACTTTTAATTTGATGTTCGTGCAGTAGGAAACAAATTTTGAAACATAGTTTTTAGACATTCTGATATTCACCATTTATTCCTACTTTGTAAAGTAGAAGATTGCAAACAACCTTTCTCATATCTCACTTTCCTGTTTTCATTTCTGACGTTACATTTAGAGCTTTCATCGATCCAAATATGGACAGATGTACTTTCGCGCGAGCAAGTTATATCAAATTATTTTGCATTCTATCGAATATCCCTTTACAATTTCCTAGACTTCCATCCGACTCCTTTGAATTTCAATTCTTTTGAAGTCCAGGGTGTATGCATTGTATCCATTTACTTACTATTCCATTCATCTAGTTTCCATCTACTTTATTTTAATTCTATCCAATTCTATTGAATTCTATTAAATTCCTTTGAATTCCAATTCTTTTACAATACTTTTTTTACATTTTATCTAATTCTTTTTAGTTGCATCCAGTTTCATTAATTTACATCTACATTACTTCCTTCGAATTCTACCCAATAGCTTGGAGTTCTATTCAATTATATTTAATTCTATCCAATTTCTTGGAATGCTTCCTAATTATTTTTAATTCTGTCAAATTCCTTGGAATTTCGTGCGATTCTTTTGAGTTCTATTCAATTTCTTTGAGTACCATCCAATTCCATTGAATTCTATCATAATCCATGCATTGCAATGAGTTCTACTAAGCCAATGAGTTTCATCTAATTATTTTGAATTCTATCTGATTCCTTTGAGTTTTATTCAATTCCTTAGAATGCTATCCAATTATTTTTAATTTTGTAATTATGAATCTCATTAATCGTTCAACCTCTGAATTAGCGTCACATAAAACTTGATGACATACTTTAATAGATCCAATTTACGAATTCCTAAAATTTATTAACAAATCAATTACACAAACCACTACGAAACAAACCTCATATGTATAGATAGAAATTATAAGTTTCGATCGATTGATACTTCATATCTCTTCTTCTGCAATCTTGTCTCTCTCACCAAAATTAAATTCAGAACTCTTACCCAGAATCCCTTTCTTTCTCAATCTATACATATAGGACAACAAACAGCCTCTATGTCGAATCTGTATCATTTCAGATATTTATATAACCTTTCTGGATCGCGTGAACTTCCGAATATTGCAATACTAATTTTCATTGGATTTAGATGAAAAAACAGGAAGGGCAGTGGATTATAAAAACGAACAGATTCGACTGGACATGATACTATCCTACTAAAATTTTGCACGGATTCATACCAGTTACGCATTTGTCATATCATGTTTCCTCAAATCTGTTTTTGTGAATATCAATCATTCTAAACTTATCTACCAAATCTTCGAAGTCAAAGTTTTCGAGTGAATTCCATCAAGTCAAGGTTTTCCAGTGAAAATTAATGAATTCAACGTTCTTGCATTAAATTCAATCAAGTCAAAGTTTTCCAGCAAAAATCAATCAATTTGACGATTCTCTAGTTGAATTCGATCAATCTAACTAATTAACCCAAGGGAATAGAAAAGTGTATTACCAAGTCTATCCATTTTAATCTTTACCGTTCCTATCCGTCTCTAACCTTATATAGTCTTTTCAACTAATCATCTTGACGAATTTTACGCCTAATCGACAAATTCGGAAGGTAAGCAAGCTTTCTTTAAACCCACTTTTTTCCCTATTAAAAATAAATCTCCAGCCCAGTGGGCACAAAATTTGGTGACGTCTTTAGGACATCATTACGACATTTTTAGGACATCGTAAAGACATCCTATGTCAATGTCGTAACGATATCGTAAAGACGTCGCCAAATCTTATGACGTCTTTACGACATCGCAAAGACATCTTAAAGACATGGACATAGAATGTCTCTACGATGTCGTATACGTGTCGTAACGATGTCGTAAAGATGTCGCTAAATTTTGTGCCCACTTGGAGGCTACTTATTCTTATGAATCTCTTTTTTTGAAGAGATTGAGATTTACTGAGATTAATCTCAGTAAATCGCGTAAGTAACGCGTAGTGCCCTTAAAGACGCTACGCGTCCGTCAACCTTAATGTCTATTCAAATTCAATTTTCAAAATACAATACAATTACTAATTCTTCGGAATCTAACGCTGTCTATTATAACAGTGGAATTTAAATTTAAAAATAATAATTGCTTCCACATAGAGTAAGCTTTGTAGTAGTGGCAAAATCCAGTTTTCTAAAAAAGGTTTTTTGAACATATTTGTTTAAGGATATAAGATAGGATCGCCAGGTAGTTGAAAACTACCGAATCTCTTTGGGAAATTATCTTTTCCCAGGTTCCAAAGCACTGATAAGCATCTCTGCTGAGAAATAGTGAGTTTCTAGTAATAAAGGCAATAAAAACGGTGAAATAAAAAATTGGAATAAGAGCCCACAAAACTCACGGTGAAAGCTTCTATCGGACAAAAACGAAACAAAATGCCAAAAGGCGTTTACAAAAAGACAGTCAAGACGGAAGAGAGCGAGTAGCTAGGTCGGACCCCTGGAGAAATCCCTCCCCGAGCCTCACTGATCAATCAAAGCTATCGCAATTAGTGGTATCGAATCGAATTATATTAATTATCCGACGGCATGGATAAATCGAGTATTTACGTTGCCAACGGTCGAAAACTTAATAAATATCTTAAGCTAATCGTGAACAATATTTCAAGGGCAATATATCTAATATGACCGGATGTAATACATACATGTGTTTGTGTGTGTGTCACGATCCAGCAATTTCTTGAAAACATGTAGAGATAAATTGATAAAATTTTGCATAGTTATTCCATTGTATACCTAGTTGAATTTCTTATAAGGGTTTCACAAAATATTTGATTTTAAAAGTTATATGTACTTTTATAATTTTCGTAAAATTTACCATATTTTTCCACTATAACTTCTTAAATATTGTAAATTTAAAGCTGATGGAAGGAAAATTAAAATTCCTTTCATCGAGACGAATCGATTAACCTATATAATTAATAATTTATTTATATATTTATATATTTTATTTATATATACTAATATTAGTATTTTTTAAAATTAATTTTTCAAATATAACTTCTAAAATAATCAAAATTTAATGCAGATGTAAAAAAATACTTATAATAGATATATTGTCCTTGAAATATGTTTAAAAAAACGGTTTTTAGGAAATTGGATTTCGTCACCACTACACAGCTTCCTCTATGAGGAAGCAATAAATCCAAATTTATCCATCCCTATCCTTGCCAATCTATTTTTCCTAGCTTTTTTCTAATAAACAATAATCTCTTTCCTTTTGAATCTCAATATTTTTATCTTTCTGTAAATCTGTATCCTTCGTCTATCTTCGCCAATAATTGCCTATCCATCCATCCACGCTAATCATTCTTTATTCTCCATCTATCCAAAATAATCTTTTTCTATCCCTTTCACAATCTATTGCAGTGCCTATCCTTTGCAATCCCTAATTTCCTATCCATGTCTATCCCTGGTCTAGTCATTTCAATCCTTACTTATCTCTTTTTACACGCTTATCCTTTTCAATATCTACTAATCTATTCGTATCTATCCTTGTACAATCATTTCAATCCTTTCTTATCTCTCTTGAAGTGTATTACCAAGTCTATCCATTTTAATCTTTACCGTTCCTATCCGTCTCTAACCTTATATAGTCTTTTCAACCCTTTCCTATCTCTCTTGAAATATATTACCAAGCCTATTCATCTCTATTCGTTTCTTCTATCCCTTTTACCATCTACTAGGAAGCCTATCCTGTTCAAGCCATACATTTATATCCACGTATATCCACTTGTAATAATGTCAATCCTTCTCTATCTCTCTTGAAGGATACTATGAAATCAATCCATTTCAATCTTTACCATTCTTTCCATTTCTATCCTTGTATCTGTTTGTATAGTCTTTTCAATCCTTTCATATCTCTGTTGAAGTGTATTATCAATTCTTTTCAATTACTACATTTCTATCCATGTGTATCCTTATTCTAGTCATCTCAATACTTTTCTATCCTTTTCAATCCATACTGTTATATCTACATGTATTCGCGTATAATAATTTAAATTCTTCTCTATCGCTCTTGTAGCATACTATCAAGTCCATCCATTTCAATATAAGTTAGTGATTATACTGACAAAGAGATTGAAAGAGATAAAGATGGATAGCCGAGAAATAAATGAGATTCAAGATACAAGTTATAGATTTAACAAAAAAATTGAAAGATAAATTGAGTTAGATAAACAAGGGATAGATTGGGATAGAGCAGTGGCGTAGCTTACACTAGGTGGGCCCTGTATCAAAAGGGGGCCCTTCTCCCATTTTAATTTTGAATTTTACGAATGTTCGCTAACAAACTCGGGGGGCCCCGTATCATTGATACGGTTGATACGGCGGTAGCTACGCCCCTGGGATAGAGCTCTTTTGGATGAGTGATACTGGTTTTTACGACACAACTCCTAAATCCTTCGTTAACTCACAATCAGTGGACTAAGCGTATGTATGTGTATACAGAAAAAATAGGTGAATTATTTTTTAAGAGGATTTAAATTTATATAGATACCGATTCTTGATTTTGAATGGCTATTAGCAGTGAACAAGCAATATAGGTATAGTATACCACCTATCCGCTTATTGGTCGACCACAGTCAATGGATTTTCCGGTCTATTGATATTTCGAATTTACGGAAAGCCGATTCGAACTCATATGAATTTTCTGAGAGTATAATTTCTGCTAAACGGACTTGTTAATTACAGCTACTGTATTCAACATGGAACATGTATACTTAAGTGAGAGTATCAACTTATTTTAAAAGGTTAAAAGTTTTTTTGTCCGTGTGAAAATTGCCCCGTTTATATGTCTTACTTGAATATCAGCCACATGAGGAGCAACGTGGCATTTTTACGTAGAAAATCCAAGATGGCCCCTCGGAGGGTTGAATGTATTTTTAGCGCTTAACCCCTGCACAAAAATTGTTTAAGTCCGACTAATATTTTTTAGTACATCTAGCTCAAAATAAATGGATTGATACTTTATCCGTTTTAATTCGTATTCTATCTATTAATAATTAAACCTTTAACGCAATAAAGGAATTCACTAGAAATTATAAATAAAAATAAAATTTAAATATGGAAGAAGAATTTTTAAATTTAGAAGAATTTTACCTGTATCTCCATTACTACTATCTATAAAACTTCTCTCCCTTTTCACCTGATTTTTTTATATTCAAAAGATTAGAAAATCAGAGCTCGATTTTCGAAAGAGTGCAATATATATATATATATATATATATACTCGAGATCGGTGTTGCTGCAATCTACTGCAATTGATTGTTTTGTGGAGGATCTTTTGTTTCAAATGAAAGCCGAGGAAGGCAGAAAAGGAAAAAATTCCAAGTGGGAAAAGAAAAGAAAAATAGAGAGGCGTAATCCGAAGGGAAGTCAAAGCAACTCCACCTCGTACTATAAAGCCCAGCATTTCAATTTGGTAGTGATACTATACAAACACTGATGTTGTTTTTCGAACCGATTTTTATTCCTTCTTAAGAGATTCTGAAAAAACGTATCTTGTATATTGTAAATTATATCTCCTTCAAAGAAAAGAAACAACGTTTTTCGTTTTGTTTCGAATCATTATTTTTTCCTTTCCATATAGTGAAAATTGGCAACTAGTCGATTTTCATGGTGAAAACCATAAGAAAACAATAAAAATCAAGTTTTTTTGAAAATTATTTTCACTAATATGCAAAATTTTTAAAAATGTTTCAAAAAAAGTTGTAGATTTCATCGAAATACAATGTTTAAACAAAATCAGAGGTTTACACTAATCTGAACTTTAACCATTTTTTTTTTTAATATCGTGCGTTATTTGGCATACAATTTTAATTTCCGATAGTTGTTTTTGAATTTTCAAAATGTTATAAATCTGAAAATTTAATTTTATCGAAAAAAGTCTGAAGGATATGTTACTCGAATTTCTTAGTACTACGAATATCTGTACATATTAAAAAAAAGTTGTTTAAAAAATTCTCTTAGTATATTAGTTTTAACTAACTCGGAGAAATTTGTCGCCGAAATAAATCTAATTTTTATCGTCGTAAAAATTTCTCTGCAACCAATTTTAACTTCGATTTTTTTTTTCTTTATTTGTTTTTATTGCTAAACGAGGACAAATCGAATAACCGAAAAACGCAGTAACTTGACAAATAAGGAAATAAAAGGGCAGTGATCGAGCGATGAGTTTTTTTTAGAAAAAAACCTATCATCAGTTTCCCTCTAAGTAAGGACCAGGAGAGATGACCGTCCGCTAATGTTCCTGTCTAACGATCTGTAGATTCTCAGAGACCTGAAATCCTTAGGCAAAGAAAAACTGGCAGAGAGCATCAAGTTAAAAAGAGACTTTCTCAAATGGCACACGTGCAAAGCTTTTCACAGTAAATCCCTGTTGACCAGCCTGGGCTTTCCCTAAATGATCGAGTAGCTGTGGGAGATTTGAAGATCTCTCACCGGATTTCATGTCGAGAACAGCCGCATCGTGTACACTTCAATCCCAGCATGAAGAGTAAGAGAGTAGTTCTAGAACTAAATAGAATGAGTCAAGTTTTCCAAATTAGAAAATTTTCATATTTTTTCGAAATTCAGACGTTTACAAATCAAGAAAATCTTCCCACATTGCGGACACATTCTCAGCGAGTGCTTCATGTGTGGCTTTAATGCGCGCAATATAATAGATTCACAAAAATAATTAGAAAGACGATTAAAAGAATTATCTTTATGATTTACTATTGGTCCTAAAAGAAAAATTTTAATTTGACATTTTAAAAGCACTAATGCTAATGTTTTGATTTTTTTTCGTATCTCGCCAGGGTTGGTAGACTATTGATTGTCTGTCTTCCTTGCTCATTAAGAGCCGTAAATGTAAACAAATGAGACCAAGCGAGACACACATAGAAAAATCAATTGATGGTTTTCCATCAATATCAGCGTCTCGCTTGCTCTCATTTCTTTACATTTATGGCTTTTAATGAGTAAGAAAGACAGACAACTAATGGTCCGCCGATTCTGTACTATAACCAGCTCAAAATTTGAGTTTTAGATTTTTCAAGAAAACTCAAAAAGTTGATATAACAATCTTCCCTGTTGGAAGTAAAAAGGCAGAAATGAATAGAACTTTTAGATAGAGAAGGATAGAGATTTTCTATCCCTCCCAAGTGTACACTTTGCATCCATCAAACGCTATCTTCTTCAATATTTGCGTGTATCTGTCGTTTTCACTAGGCTCTATCTTTTCCTATCTCTTTCTATCCATCCCAAAAATTTTTTTCAATTTCCTCTATCTTTTTCTATCTTTCAGTCTATGTATTCCAACATAATTTGAATATCTTTCTATCTCCCATTTTCAATCTTTTTCTATCCTTTGTGTTGTAAAAACCAGAATCATTCATCCAAACGAGCTCTATCCCAATCTTGTCTCTCTAACTCTATCCTCTTCAATCTCTTTGTTAAATCTATAACTTATACCTTCAATTTCCTCACTTATTTATTGTCTATACATCTCTATCCCTTTCAATCTTCTTTCTCAGTATAATCACTAACCTATCTCTATGAGACCCCGATTTCTAACTTATCATATTCCTTGTTTAGTGAGTCTTTTCATTTTTTTATATTCTCATCAGAGAGAATGTATTAGATTTGTGTAAAATTTGACCCCCCAGTTTTCATCAAATGTCCACGTTTTGAGACCCCCTGAACCCGAAAAACATGTTTTTACGAATGTTTCTGTCTGTCTGTCTGTCCGTCTGTCTGTAGATTTTAGTTTGTTAGCACGATAACATTTTTGAAACCAATTTTTTTTTTAATTTAAAAATTCTAATGACGGATGTTTGTAGTACTCAAAAAGACGAACAATCTTTCTTAATGACTTTTTTTGGACAAAAAAAAATTGAAAGACTTATAATATTTTGAAAATCCAAAAAAATGAAATAAAACTTGAATTAGAAGCCAAACAACGCACGATATGAAAAAACGTCTAAAGATGAAAAATGTTTCTTTTTGAACACTCTATAGAATAGGCACAATAACTTTTTGAATTTCCTTAAAAAATCGAAAATTCAAATTTTGAGCCAAATAACGCGAGATACAGAGAAAATGATAAGAAACATAATTATTGGCCTTAAAAATATTTGCAAGTTCCCCTTGAACCATTTTTCAACAGGATGAGTAG